>JZKD02S0008019.1:333140-351654 GCA_000966675.3 Picea glauca | reverse complement strand
GCACAAACATTACACATATATTTGAAAACTCAAATCAGGAAAAACAACAACCTCTTTAGAGTTGCACCTCTAATATTTTATTCATCATATTTCTTCATTGTTTAAGATGATATATATATGTGTGTGTGTGTGTGTGTACATAAATATATGATCCCGTGAGATCCAAAACCCCTAATTCATTGACATATATTAGTCAACAAATCGGATTCTTTAACCGAAATTAGAAAATCATCGGTTAAAACCATGTGGTGAAAAATCGTTAAAAATGGACACAAAACCCACCAAATTGTTTTTCTTTTTTAGGGGCTTCACCCCCATGTAAACCCCTCACACTTTAGATGCAATGCAGACTCTAGGTTTAGTTGTGCAAAGAATACAATACATACCCAACATTATCCCACTTCTTGTTTTCTTAGTATATAGGTGGTTACATGATTACATAGTCAAGAATCCAAGGGAACAATACCCACGTTTTCTCTACATTAAGAGAACTTCTTGATGCTCACATACTTTTTAAATGAATCTAAAACATCATTCAAAGTATCCATCCTAATAAACAAAACCTTCTTATATTCAACCATGTCTCTCACAAATTGATATTGGACATCAATATGCTTTGTCTTTTAATGATAATCCAGGTTCTTCGCTAGAAATATTTCACTCTCACTGTCACAATCTATCCTTACATCTTGTTGAACCAACCCAATACCTGAATACAATCTGTGTAATACTGCATCCCTTCTTCCATAAGTGGCTACCATGTATTCAACTTTTGTAGTTGAGAGTGTCACTGCAACCTATTTATCGATCTCATTTCTCCTCCAAACAAGTTAAACACATACCTATTTATCGATATTTTGTCATCCATATCTCTAGCCCAATTTAGATAAAAAAACTCCATGTATTCCCAACACTCTGTCCAGTATTGGTCATCCTTGGTAGAACAATCCATAGCTAATAGTGCCACACAAATACCTAAAAAACCCTTGTGATTGTTGTCCAATGCTCCTTCCATGGTTTTGACATATTCCTACTCAAAACTCCCAATGCATGTGAAATGCGTGGACTAGTACATACTATTTCATACATCAAACTGCAAACTGCACTACCATACAAATCATGGGACATATCCTCTTCCTCTTTATTTGTCTTGGGACACTAATCCACATATAACTTTACACATATAGGAATAGGAACCTTGATCAATTTACATTACTTCATATTAAACCTTTGCAATTTTTTTTGACATATTTTCCATAATTTAACCATAGTTTCTTGTTTTCTCGATCTCATTTAATTTCCATGCCCAAAATGAAATTTCAAACACCAAGATCCTTCATGTAAAATTTATAGGACAATTGATTTTTCACATCCTGCATAATCTCTTTGGTGTGTCCTATAGCAACATATCATCCACATACAATACCAAATAAATAAGACAATCATCGATAAATTTGAAATACACATAGTGATCATCTTTTCTCCTCGTGAAGCCAAGTCCCAACATATAAGTATATTTTTTTTATATCACATCCTTGGTGTTTGTTTGAACCCATACAAGGAAATTTTCATCCTTCACACCAACTCTTTATTTTCCTTCACAACAAAGTCTTTTGATTGCTTCATGTATATTTCTTCTTCCACATCCCCATGTAGGAATGTTGTCTTCAGATACATCTATTCTACTTCAAAATAAAAAGAAACAAAAACAAATAAAATAAATCTAATTGATGTTAACTTGGCAACACAAGAAAAAATTTCACCATAGTCAACTCCCTCTACTTGGGAATGACCTTTCTCTATTAGTCAAGTTTTGTATTTCTCCACTTTTCCTTCTGCATTCAAGTTGTTCTTCAATTCCCATTTGGTACCAATGGGATTTATTCTAGTTGAAAATTCCACTAGATCCCAAGCCGCATTCTTGTCCAAAGCTACCATTTCTTCCACCATTGTATTTTTCTAGAGTTTTCCATCCTATGAATCCACTACCTCCATAACAGTTCTAGGATCATTATTATTACTAAACAAGTAAAAAAGTCAATGTAAATCAAATGGAGTATTCCTTTCTAGTTTGCATCTTTCCCTAACCAATATCCTCAATAATGGAGTATGAGACTATTCTTCTTATGATTCTTGTTCTTATTTAGAGTCTGATTCATTATCCTTCAATTCAAACTCTATTTTATTTCGTTCCTCTTCCCTTTGTAGGACTCTCGTTTGAAAAAATATTTGGCTTCTCTAAATACCACATCTTTGTTATACACTACCTTCTTGGTTTTTGGGTTTCGGATCTTATAACCTTTCAGACCATCTTTATAACCAACAAAGATACACTTTTCTTCCCTTTTATCTCATTTAATCTTGTTTTCATTTGGAACGTGAAGATAGGAATCACATCCAAATATCTTGAGATACATAAGAGTTGGTTTCTTACTAGTCCATACCTCATGTGGAGTCTTGTCATCCAATAATGATGATGGTGATCAATTGACCATGTAATTTGCAATATCCACTACCTCTACCCATAATTATTTTCCTAACCTAATGCCACTGAGAATGAACCTTAATTTTTCCATCAACGTCTTATTTGTTCTTTCTAAAACTCCATTTTTATTCAGAGGTGTGTATGGATTAGTCTTATGCCTTTATATACCATACTTCTTACAAAATTCCTTGAATTTGATTTTGTAGAATTCTCCACCATTCTCCAACCCTGACACCTTAATTCTCTTCTCTATCTTATTCTCCACAAGAGCCTTAATCTCTTTGAATTTGTGAAAGAATTCATATTTATTACCGAGGAAATAAATCCATGTATTCCTTGAGAATTCATCTATAAATGACACATATTATACATATTTTCCTATTGATGGAACCGACACAGGTCCAAACACATCATTGTGCACCAACTATAAAATCCCCTCTACTCTCATAGCTCCAGAGGATTATATTAAACGTTTCTACTTCCCATATAAACAATGTTGATAGAAATCAAAATTGAGAGATAAATTGGCCATACTTTTGACCATTCCTTTACCATGAACTACTCAAAGGCCCTTCTATCGCATATGCCATGTTCTTTGATGCCACAACATTGACTTTTCTCCATGGACTGTAGGATTTTTTTTTCTTCCACTTTAATCTCGTGATAAATGGAACTGTTGCACCCATAACTAATAGTTTTTCCATGTAGCCTATACATATTTTCAAATTGAACTACCTTCAACAACACCATTTCTCCACAAACCATCCTACAAAATCCCTTTTCAAGGACTATTTTTACCCCTGCATCATCCATTTTTCGTACAAAAATAAAATTTATGGCCAATATTGGGATGTGAATAACACTAGGGAGTCTTCTAATCCTTTCAGCCATGATATTAAACTTTAATTTTCCTCATCCTACAATTTTGTATGTCAAGTCATCTCCTATAAAAATGTCACCTCCATCATACCTTTGATATTCATAGAAGCATTCCCTATGAGGAGTCATATGAAAGAATGCATTTGAGTTGAGTAGCCATGCTTCATGATATACATGTGTGCTTGAAGAATCCAAGTACACATCCCCTCCTTCACCCATGGAGGCATTTTCTTCTGTAGAAGGAGCATTATCATATTCCTTCCCTCTCTCAACACTTTAGGATATACATTATTTCTTGTAGTGACCTTGTTTTCCACATCTCCATCATAACTTTACAAATATTCCAGGATATTTAGATCTTCCCCTAGATTGACATATCACACTTGTGGACTGAGATCTATTTCTTTCCCAAGAGCTTCCTCTTGCAAATAAGGAATTTGTGATTTTTCCTTGTTCTTCCACCTCATCTCCCATGAAAATAAGGATGAGACAACATCATTGAAGCTTAAAGTATTTTCATTGCTACCTGTGGCCATAACCATACTATCCCATGAGTCTGGTAAATATAACAATAAAATTATACATGTATCCTCATCATAAGTCTTAATATAAAAAAAAATACCTTACTTACCACAATATTGAAAGCGTTCAATTTCTCTCTCATGGAGTCTTCATATTTCATCCTCAAGTTGTAAAACTTATTTTGTAGGGAAAATTTGTTTAGAAGGGACTTTAACTGATACAAATCCCCTAACTTATCCCATAATACCTTAGTTGTAGCTTAAACTGACACATTCAATAATATTGGATCTGAGAGACACAACGAGTTTGTGCTCTTTTCCTTTCCATCCAACTTTGTCCAGTGTTCTATTTCGATTCCTATAGGTACAATACCTATATCTGCGGTGATCCACTCATCTATTTCCACCAACAAATTATTCAAAACTTTTCCCATTAAATTTCTCGATCTCTCTTTTTGAAGTACTCACCATTTATTTTCACCTGAATAATTGATACCGCAAAGATCCCACTGTAACAAGGTTTATCATAAACTCGATCCAAACCCTTCACCACACAGGCACCCCCCAAAAGTCAATAACTACTCTGATACCAAATGTTGATTTTAGCCTTGCAAAATTAATTATTGCAAATAGATTCTTAATAAAAATAGAAAATATACAATGGCACAAACACATTATACAAAGATTTACCCTAGAAACCCAAACTGGAAAAAGAAACAACCTGTTTAGAGTTGCACCTCTAATTCTTTATTCATCATATTTCTTCATTATTTACAATAAAATATATGTATGATCCCATGACATCCAAAATACCTAATACATTGACCCAGATTAGTCAACTACCCTAATTCCTTAATATGAATTAGAAAACCATCAAAGAAAACCATGTGTCGAAAAACAGTTAAAAATAGATGCAAAAAATGCAAAAAAAAATTCACGGGTCTCCTGCCCCCTTGAAATCCCCTTGTGCACCAGTGCAACACATAATATAGGCTTAGTTGTGAAAAAAATATAACACGTGCTCAAAAAGGAGGCCATTATCCCTAATCTCGAATATCAAGGGTATATTTCTATTCTAGATAGTCTAAAGAAGAAAATAAACATTGCCAAAATAAGAATGAACTCTCACAAGATCCATAGTGGATTGGATAATGCCTAAAACACAATGTGATGAAAGAATTTATCATCTTCGTGATACTAAGAAGGTGGAGAATGTAAAGCACTATCTTTTAAAATGTCTTATTAAGTCTCAATTTAAAAATATTTATAACAATATCACCTAACATATTACCTCACAAAAATTATGAAAAATTGGGAAAATTTCTCTCTCCAATATTTTTTGGTACAAACATATAATTTTATGTAAACTAATTATTTTCTTACGATTTTTCTTAATATACCAGAAACAAAATTAGTATTAATGAAGATAAGAGTCATCGTCATTATAAATTTGTCACTATAAAGATAAATATCTTATAAAAGTTCTCATTTATTTTGAACAAATAAAAACTTATGGACTATATTATTTAAATTATTTTAACAATTATGATTTTACCATCCCATTTTCAATGCCTTACCTTCACATATATTCAATTTGAATTTGTTTTAAATTTGAGTTATAAATTACCATCATAGATTCATCATAGATTCATCTTGACCTCACTATTACAAAGGATGAAAATCCTTTTTAGAATGCAAAAATTAAGAAAGGTTAAAGGTTTGGTGCTTGATAGACTCGTCGTTAATATAATTCTATGGTGGTTTAATACATTAATATTAAATTATTATAAAATATATTAATATGCTAAAAGATATTAATATATTTTTTAATATATTATTATAAACATTCTTACCCGTTGCTCCAAAAACTTAGGGATCACAACATTTTTAGTCTTAACAAATCAAAATCAAGAGTGGGAAAAATGCAGCCCATAGGATGATCGAATTGGAAAGCGGAGGGTCCTACATTGGTCTTTTATGTTAAAACTACATCTCTCTAGATGACTCAGAAGATTCACTTTGTTGGTCCATGAATCGAAAAGGTGGATCCTTTACTGTGAAGTTGGGGTACAAAGTTTGGCATGAAGAAAAAAAAATCCGGGCCTAAAAAATGGTGATGGGGTTTGCTGTGGAAATTGAAATCTCCTAGTATATGTAAAATTACTCTTTGGCTCGCCTTGAATAATGCATTACTGAGACGGGACAATTATGTAGAGAGGGGTTGGTGCGGACCCAGACAATTGTGTAGAGAGGGGTTGGTGCGGACCCAATGACTGTACTCTCTGTAAAGAAGACTCAAAATCCATTTCTTACTTATTTATATTATGTCCATATGCAACCTAGGTGATGAAGTAGATCATGGAAAAGCTAGATGCCAAGTCTTTTTGGAACAAAGAAAGCTTGGATGAAATACCTAAAGAGTGGACCATCGATAGATCTGTAAAATTTTATGCAAGACTCTCAAATCTATTTGTCTCAAACATATTGTGGAGTGATAATAGTGCCATGTTCAAGGACAATTTCCTTCTGCTGGAAATATCAACATTAATTACTCTTAATTATGCGGTATAATTCAAGGAATACCCCAAGGAAAAAATCCCTCGTAATCCAATTCTACTTTCTATTGACTTTGAAATTCCTCGAGGGTATTTCAATGGGGAAGGTAAAGGGAACCCACCAAAGTGCGGTGTTGACATAGTTCTATATCTCAACCGTACTCATTATATGTTTATTAGATATGCCCCACGCCCTAGTTCAAACAATAGGGATGAATTTATCTCCCTATGGACCCTCCTTGAAACATAAAAAGTAAAGAACGTAATGAAGCTTGAAGTTTTGGCTGATTCAAAGATGGTTATAGACTGGGTAATCTTTTGAGTGGTTGTTGTTTCTTCATGTATTAAGGGAACTAAATTGTAAGGATGATGAACTTTCAAAAGAGGCGTTGCTTTTTCCCGAGCTAACATGTATATTTCTCATGAATATAAAATCTTTTATTCTAATGAAAAATAGTTTTTAATATATTAATATACTCATAAATTTTACAGAGTTATATATACCCTACCCAACTCTAGATTTGAACTTGTGACCTTTTAGGAGAAGCACAATTTCTTAACCATTAAACCCACTCAGATTGTATAAATTAAAAGTTGGTTTTCCTTCACTCAATATAAGTCAATAACATTTATCCATTTAATTTTTACTTTCAAAAATTACATTAAAAATTAAAAAAAAATATTTACATACTTAAAAGTTGAAATTATCTGCGAGTATAATGATAAACTATTAAAAAACACTACACTGATTTATTTAAATATTTTATCTACGAGTATAATGATAAACTATTAAAAAACACTACACTGATTTATTTAAATATTTTATCTACGAGTATAATGATAAACTATTAAAAAACACTACACTGATTTATCTAAAAAAAAATATTTCTAATGTTAGAATAGAACAATTTTGACTCGTTCGATATTAAATTGAACATTTCAAATTTGACAAAATCATTCCGGTCAAATAAAAAATAAGATGACGTCGAAATCCATGAAGATTGATATTTAAAAGGTTGTATATGGATTAATTGATAAAATTATAGTGATTACTAAATCAAAAGAATAAATAATCAGAATAAATAATCAGAGATTGTAATCTCACTCTGTGACATTAATAACATAAAGTGACTTAATAACACATTTTGTTACTGACTATCTTACACTTCAGAAATATAAAATTCAAATAGTTATTTAAGAAATAAATTTTAATTTTTTATTTCATTTTGAATTAATAACCATCTCAATTTTTTTTATAAACCTTTATAATTAAGAGGAAAT
Source organism: Picea glauca (assembly GCA_000966675.3). Classification (NCBI taxonomy): domain Eukaryota; kingdom Viridiplantae; phylum Streptophyta; class Pinopsida; order Pinales; family Pinaceae; genus Picea; species Picea glauca. The sequence continues at coordinate 343,933 of JZKD02S0008019.1, read as the reverse complement.
ATCATATTTTTCTTCTCAATTACTTAAATTTAATTCAATTAACAATTTCATAAAATTATGACCATAAAATATAAGTTCATTTCAAATTTATATTTTAACATACATATCCATATATATAATATTTCAATCCTCAAGATTCTGATAATAATAAAAATAATAATGATGATTTTTTTAAGGTTATCCTCATGCTAGATACTAAATTGGAGGTTGGACAAGGGATTTTTTCACGGATTTGATTATTAATGTTTACTGAGGTATACATACTCTACCCCATTCTTTGAACTTGTGACCTTTAAGAAAACACATGTTCTTGACTATTAGGCTATTGAAACTATATATATATATATATATATAGTATAGTCATCATCCTCCTCTTTTATGTTGATGATATTATTCTTATGACAAAAAATGGCTATCATCTAAATAAACAACTAATAATCTTCAAAAACTTTTCCTCTAACATCTACCTGCTTCAATATTAACAACAAAAAGATTAATTAAATCCAAAAAAAATCATCTAAAATAATTTTACATATAACAACAATAATTTAGAAAAAATGTAAGTCTAGGTACTATTTAAAAAACACATGTACATTCCGTAGGTAAACAAATATGTCGCAGACATTACATGACACTCGAACTCAAATATACCGAAACCATACCCAAAGTCGGAACCCTAGATAACCGGAAGTTTTCGGATCATATATGAATGTAATCTTAGATAAATGGTCTATTCTCCATATATGGTTTGTAATATTTCTCAAACATTATTGATGTAAGTTTTAGATATCATACAGTATTACTTCCTCATGCATATACATTTACAATTAGTAAACGGATGGTATCACAATTTGTGGTTTCAATTTCAAATGGAATATGAAGATATTGCATTTCAATCCTTACCTTCCAATAAAGATTACGAAGAGGCACACAGATACACTATCCAAACACATTTTTTCAAGTCATTTTCCATCTAGAGAAGGCAAGACTTCGTATCAGTTCATCCATTTGCACTATCTAACTTAGTAAAAGTATCGTAACACAATTTGTGGTTTCAGTTTCAAATTGATTATGAAGATATTACACTTGAATATTTACCTTCCAGTAAAGATTACGAAGAGGCACATAGATAGACTATCCAAACACAATTTTTCAGTCATTTTCCATCTACACAATGCAAGGCTTTGTATCAGTTCATCTACTTACACTATCTGAGCTGGATGATGAGTACCTTGTGCATCAAATCAATCACTCACATATTGGATGATAAGGAAGCATGGTGGAATTAGTGGTAGCCACATATGTAGAGAATGTAAATAAAATTTGTCAACGAATACTCATATATTCATGAAAGAAAGTGGAACCTTATGTGGATATTGGATGATAAGGAAGCATGGTGGAATTAGTGGTAGCCACATATGTAAAGAATGTAAATAAAATTTGTCAACCAATAGTCATATAGTCATGAAAGAAACTTGAACCTTATGTGGTAACCACATATGTTGGCCATATAAATAAAGCTTGTAAGCCAGTGGTTAGTAGTCATAAAAGGAGGTGGTCCCCTTATGGTAGTGCCTTTCATGGGACAAGATAATAAATGGTTGTCCCCACACTTATTTTCAATAGGAGTCTCTTTTCATAAGTTAGTTTGTACCCCAAGTCTTTTGAGTCACAAATGTAAATCACCTCTGAGCATAAGAAATCTGTATGGAGTGTCTAAGGCAATAGTTTTAGACAAAGATTTCCAAATTTACATCCAAATTCTACCAAGGTTTGTTCAAAGGCATCGGTATGAATCTATCTTAGTACAACATAAAATTTAGATGGAAAAATAGAGAGAATCACTAGGATATAATTTAATACATGCTCACTATGTATGTGATGTATTAACCATCAAAATGGGAAGACTATATACCCACTTAGTAAAGTTTGCTTACAATTAATGGGTATCAAGCCTCATTAAAAGTGAACCCATTTGAAGAATTGTATGGCAAGAAGTGTAACACACCAACGAGTTGGGATAACCTAGAAGACAAATATGTCATTGGGACATATTTGTTGCGGGAAATGGAAGATAAGATGACAAAAATCAAGAGAATTTAAATGTTGCCGAGGAAAAACAGAAAAGTTATCTAGACAAGAACAAATTTTCAAAGGTTTTAAAGTGGGTAAATGTGTTTTTATAAAAATGAAAGGGAAAATATGTTTGATACGATTAGGTTGCTACCCAAAGTTGGCAGAATATTTTTTGGGCCTTTCAAAATATTAGAGAAGACGGGTCAGTTGCATACATGCTACCATTTCTCGCATTAATGAATTTCATGTATCATTATTAAAGAAATATGTGCCTCAACCTAACCACAAAATTGATTGGATTGTGATCCAGGTGGAACCAATACTCATCCTAGACCAAAAAGTCAAAGTGCGTAATGGTTCAATGGACCTACTACGATCCCAAAGGTGCAACATGGAAGTATGAAGAAACTATGTGGGAGGAATACCTGCAAATGTTTTCCAATTTTGAAGAAAACAGAAGCTAAAAATGTAACAGTCCATTTTTAAGCCGCTAGTTTCCAGAACCACATCAGAAATTGTTGGTCACCTACACTAATAGCCTTGATAAAAGAATATTTCAAACCAATGGACTAAATACATTGAATGGGGTGCATTCCTTGGGTAAACAAGATGAGAAGAACAATTATGGTTGGGACTATTGTAGGAGAGAAAAAATTACACAATTTTATCTTATTTTTAAAGTATTGTAATGTAAATTTGTATATGTATTTCAGCATGGTGTTGTGCACCGAGGATGGTGAAAAATTGTAGGGGAGGGGGAATGTAACATCCCCACTATGATTTGGTCACCAAGAAGTCACGTTGCATTATTAAAGGGGACATTTTCTCTCTAATAGATTTGATGAAGTTTTCCGCATCTTTTCCTCTCTTCTCTGTTTAGTTTTTATTGTGTGTGAGTGTGTATGTTTACTGCAGACCAAGTAGACCAATGCATCCTCTCTATTCATTGCCAGAAGCACTGTTGGCTCTCTTTTTATGAAGTGCACACTTAGTGAATACAGTTCGCCCTCCTTGTAAGAGTGTTTTCTGGTTTTCCTGAAGTGCGCCCTCCATAAGAGTAATGTCCCATCATCATATGTACTCTCATGGAAGATCAATTGGTATGAGAGATTTTCTACCATAAGGTAGAAAATCTAGCTTCCAGTGGCTCTGATGGTTCAATTTCTGGAAAAGTTGCTCCCTCCGACATTTTCCAAGCAACAAATGTGATCAACACAAGCAACTAGCTAAAATGGAACTCGTTTCCCTGATCCTGTGCTTCGCAAAAGTCTTTCTCGATCTCATTGACAAGGTAACTCAGCCAATTCATTTGCATCCCCTCTACGCATTTTCTTGCGAGGTCCACCACAAATATGGTGACCTGCATGGGGCGATTCTTTCTAACGATCTTTCCAGCTATGAGTTGGGAAGCTAGGCACACTACACCATATTGGATGGAGGCTACCTTGTAGCCTCTCTTTCGCTTTTCAACTTCCTCGTATGCCTCCTTAATGCGCTATGCCAGGGAGCGATCTGAGGTCTTCCTTGGGTAGAACTACTAAGGTTCAGGTCCCTCCATGCTCAGTCTCGTGATCAGGTGGATCAACATCAGATCCATAGTAATTCGCCTATCAAGCCACAAATATCCTCCATGATAGCATGAAAAGAGGAGTTTAACGCAAGTGTTAACCTCTTTATGTCAGCCAAAATGAAGGATCTTCATTACGTTTAGTATCGTGGACTGCAACAACTCCTTTATCTAAGGCCGTGAGACTATGTGAGGCTTGTTCCTAGTGGTATTCATCAGGTATTTGTGGGGCACGAGCATGGCATAGTTTTTTCTGTCTCCAAGGTTCAAATCATTGTTCTTCAAGGATGGCATCTTTCCTAAGACGGTTCTAGCTACGCATATTCCATTTTGAATGTATGCGATGATTAATGTGTACTCGAAGTCTCGTGGAATGTTGTCATGGTTAATCATGCTAGCCAAAGGCGGGATGTAATCCGGTAAGACCGAAAGTATTTGCTTTGAATTAGCCAGATCGTCACGGTTCTTACTTCACTTCTCAGTCGCGGGTTTGACATGTTTTGAGATGATGAAAGTGTCCCAAGAAGTAATTATTATCGATTTCTCAACCGATACAGACATGTAAAATTGTGGAGTTTGTTCTAGATAGGTTCTTTTTCATAGATATGAAAAATGGTCATTCAACTATCGCTATAGGTTTTCTTGACCCAAAGGATGGTTTGTATAATTTTTTTGAATCGACTTGGCCCAACTATGAACCGACTGCTCTCATTTCTCACACTCATGAATGTCATCGAATTTGGCATGAACGACTTGTACATATAAATTATTGAAGCCTATGGTCAATGGCAACACAAAATATGGTTGTTGGTATACCTAAATTTTTTCCCTATGATGGACTTTGTAGAGGATGTCTACTCAATAAGTATTATCAGAAACCCTTCGAATTTTTAAAAGCATGGTGAGCACATAACCTCCTAGAGTTGGTTCATAGTGATCTCTATTTCCTCAATTGTAATGTCCCCCAACTTAACCAGGGAAAATTATTGTATGAAATACACATAAGGATGAAAACTTTCTTTCTCACTCATTTCATGTAGCTTACCAACTATGTTTCATTCACATTTTTAACGAGATTCATATTCATAAAATTAAATGCATCTACATCATTCTAAATCATCATGAATAGAACTATTAAACTCATTCACAAAAACAAATAAATCATTCACATACATAGAGTGAAGAACAATAACTAAAATCATGAAATAACTCAGAAATAGATGAACACTTATCTTTTAAAACATGTATTCAACCAACTTCTTGAGAAGGATGTTCCACTCAACCATAGACCCGTTGTTCTAAATCTCGACAACAAGTCAACCCCTATCTAGGGATATGAATTCACAAAAGAGGGGTGCCTCTCACAATCCACTCACATCTCACTATCACAAAACCCACAAGTATTCTCCAACAACTATCCAAAATTTCTTTTAGATCTATTTCTCTTAACCTGCTCAAACCAAGGAATGTACCCCTTCAATCCTCTTATTCCATCAGGCATCTCATTCATTTATTAGGGTCTATATAGCACAAAAAGTAGGAATCTCCCTAATGGTAACTCAAGTGAAATCAAAGACAAGAAAACTACTAGTAACCAACAACAAACACTTTCTCTTATAGTGAAACTCTCTCAAGAGTTCACTCTTCAGGCCCAACAACCTGGTTCTTCAATTTCCATATCCAAAACACTCCACATACACTCCAACATGATCCTAAATTATCTCTCCTCATTTCTCTAGCTCTGGTGCTATCTTTACCTACTCCTTTCTTGTTTCTCATCCCAAAATCGAATGCGAAAATATGCCTAATTCCCCCATATCAGTTTCCTCTATTTTCTCAAGACAATTTTCTGCTCACTTTACTTAAGGCTCATTATGATTCAGCCCCATGCTTCCAATAACTATGGGATTTGACTATGACATCGACCCTCTTACATGATTTTAATGATTGGGCTCTCATACACTTAAATGGAAATATAAGGTTTCCCAACCAAATGATACTAAAATTAAAAAATATGGGTTTGGATTAATACTCATAAACTATTTCCCCCTTGGGACCCTCTTAAACACTCCCTAGGAATCCTCCTCATTTTTTAATTAATCATCTCCCATCTCAATCCACATTCCCAACAGGTGGTATAAAATTATATCTATTAAAAAAAAAAACATATTACATCTCTTGGCCATAGCCATATTCATATCTACATCATGCATCAATTAACCTATGGATTATTGATATGCCACATGAATGGATATGATGAAGACACACTAGTTTTATGGAGGGTGTACTTTAGGAAAGCCAACAAACACTCTTACAAGGAGGGCACACTTTATCCACTTAGTTCACACTTCATAAAACGCTAGCCAACAATCCTTCTGGCAACGAATAGAGAGGGCACACAAGTCTACTTAATGTGCAGTAAATATACACACTCACACACAACAAGCGCTAAATAGAGAAGACAAGAAAATATGTGTAAAACTTTATCAAATCTATTAGAGAGAAAATCTCCCTTTTAATAATGCAGGGTGACTTCTTACAATGGTAGTTGTTGCTTTATTTTTTCAATTCTCTATGCATTAAGACTCACGATAGTAGTTTCCTATAGTAATGAACTCACAAAAACTGAATAACAACTTATTTAGATATATCCTTTCTCACTATACTAGTGAAGTATTTATTACAAATATATATAAATTGACTAACACTCACAAAGATAAGAAATTAACATAGTAGACATTATTTTAGAATGACTTGCTTCCAAGATTGGTGAGATGAAATTACAATAGAAGTTTATGAGTGAATATTGATCCTCTTATACTAGTTGTCCAAGGAAGGGGGATGCCCTTCCCGGTGGCCCAATTCCTCCCCATTTAGATACAAAAGCATCCTTGCTTCTGCCACCAACTGAGAAAAATTTCGCTACACTATCTCAATTGTCATCCACTTTCTGTGTGCTAGAGTTTGGCACTATTTACCGACTAGGTATGAAGCATATTGTTTCTTGGCACGATCTGGTGTTACTTGCAATGAAGTTTCAACTGGAGTCTGTTGTTGTGATAAATTATGAACGCCACTATGGTCATCATGTTCTTCTCGATGTTGATGTGTTGATCCCAATGGAGCCAAAATGAGAGGCATCTCTATGGGCGGTAGATATTGAAATCCAACACAGACCTTGAAAGGTGAGAAGCTAGTGGAATAGTGTGTGGCCTTGTTATAATGGTACCACTTTTGCAAATCATGCATCAACACATAGAATTCTTTGTCGTAGTTTCTATAAGTTAATTTGGTTGCGAAAAGGGTTTCAAATTGGTATGTCACTGGGTGACCTCCCTATCTACCCACTACTCCAACAGAAAATTGAGAGGAATCCTTACATAGATATGTTGGTTGCATGCACACTTGATAATATCTTGATGTCAAATCCATCTAGGTGAAGAAGGAGTCCCCTTGTAAGTTGTCGAGAAAATTTTCAATCTAGGGTAAGGAATAGTGATATTTAATTTTGGCTTGGATGAGGGCATCATAAGCGGTAACAAGACAAAATTTAGTAGTATCCTTCTTTGGAATAATTAAATATAGAGAGGTGTAGGGGGAGGAGGAGGATTGATGTAGCGTACCTTTTTGCTTACCCAGAGCTTATAATGCACTATGTAACATTCCGAACATGCACTTTTACATAATTCGTACAGGCATAATATAATCCCATGCATTCAAGTAAAGAAATACATTTAACTCACAGTAAAAACATATAATTTTACTTCTACGATTAAACAATCCATAGCATTTAATAGTAATTCATATACACAACGGAAATCATGATAATTTATGTAGCACAGTCATGCAAAATGTGATAAGAACAAAGTTAGATACTTATCTTGTAACAGTGGTGAAATCCACCAACCAAGTGCAGGCCTTCCACGAACCTCCCAGCCTTAGACCACACTGCTCATCATCTCAACAGTGGATCACCCCCGAGCTTGGACTAAGCTCCACCCCAAGGCAAGGAATCCTAGGATAGGCTGAGGTTACAGGGAAACAACATAGAAATATCTGGAAGGATTCTTCACAAAGATACCATCTTATGCCCACTACTACCAGACTCTCATTCCCCACATGCTTGTTCCGCCCGGGAGTATACACCTTCACATGCACAGTCCATCGGTGCTAACCTCCCTTTCTAGGTCTCGGAAACAGGCCAGATCAGGAAGTCTCAGAGCCCATAGCTGGTGTTGGGCACTCTCTGGAACAACCACTTCCCAGCAAACTCTTTCACCTGGAAAGAGTTGCTCACAGTCCTGACAACCTGCCTCTTCCAACCACAGTCGCCTCCCTCACCAGAAGAGAGGTCATACACAAGCTCAGCACGAGGTTACTCTGGCCCATATGCCACGTGCAGCCCATCACTGCGTGGCCGCAACAGCCAATTGGGAAAAAAAAACACGCGCTTCCCAAACAGGTTCAACGATCATGAGATAGTCTCACGGTTTTGGTTTCAGGATTTTATGAGGGGTGAAAAGATCCCACGTGCAATTTCCAACTGCTTAGACTGAGGATGTACCGACTATCTCCCCAAATCAACAGAGGCTTTTACCACCTTCAGGGTTGTACAAGGGTATTCTTGCAGAGATCGGATGGGTTCACGCTCAGACGATCGGGTAGAATGGAGATGCCCCCTTCCCATGGTTCATCTCGGCTATTATATCTGCATGCACCAGGGTTGACACTTGTCACCCTGGAAACTGCATGCATCCCCACAACATGCATCCCTTTTGCACATTTTCCCCTTGCCAGGAACTTAGGATAAAAATAAAATACACATGTCTTTTGGGAAATAATATTAAAATACTATACCCAGGCTTAAGCCCCCTAGGCTCAACACTTAGCCCCTTTTTCCCACCTTCCAGCCCCTAATCCCTTGCCCACTCTATGGATGCTCAGTCCCCCTTCACTCATTCATCATGGTCGGTCTGCACCTGGCGGTGTTTATATTTTATTAATCATTCTGCATACATACAAGTACATCAGCAGGCTCATGGCCTTCAACACTTAGGCTCCCTGGCCTAACAAACACATAAGCCTACCAGTTATACAAAACTTGGCTCACTAGTCTATAGAACATGTTTACAATTCATTTCATATATCATGATTTGCAACGGGGCTCGGCCTTGGGGACACTACAATCCCCCTCCCCTTATTTTTGCACTGTCCTCAGTGCAACTTACACTGTCTCTGCAAGTCTTCCAAAATTTTCAAAAAGATGTGGGTACTCTGCCCGCATTACTTCTTCATGCTCCCATGTCGCGTCTTTAGGACCGTACCAGGTCCACTAGACCTTTACAAGCTCTATAGCTCGATTCCGGAGCTGTTTTATTTTCCTGTCCAATATGCGCACAGGATGCACTTGCAGGACACCTTCTGGTTCCACCTGAATCACAGTCCAATCGATAACATGATTAGCATCAGGTACATATTTCTTAAGCAGTGAAACATGAAACACATTATGTACATTCATAGATGCAGGTAATGCAAGCATGTATGCAACTGGCCCAATCCTTTCTAGGATCTCAAATGGCCCGCAAAATCTTGCTGAGAACTTGGCGCAACTTCCCAGCTTCAGGGAACTCCTGTTAGTTTTCACTTTCAAGAAAACATGGTCACCCACTTTGAATTCTCTATGGGTTCTGTTACTATCAGTGTAGCTTTTCTGCCTATCCTGGGCAGCTTTCAGATTTTGTTTGATTTTTATCATTTGATCTTCCATCTCTTTGAGTAGTTCAGGTCCAACTACTACTTTGTCAGCTAGGTTATCCCAGCTCACTAGAGTGTTGCACTTTCTTCCATAAAGTGCTTCGAATGGGCTCATATTCAATGATGCATGGTACCCATTATTGTAGGCGAATTCTACCAAATGCAGGTAGTCTTACCACCTTGATGGTTTATCCATCACATACATTCTCAGCATGTCTTCTATTACTCTGTTCACTCTCTCTGTCTGTCCATCAGACTCGGGATGATATGTTGTGCTAAAGTTCAGATTCATTCTGAATCCTTTGAACAGTCCTTTCCAAAAATTCGAAGTGAATTTCGAGTCTCTATCAGACACAATTGTCTTGGGAATTCCATGCAAGCGTGCAACTTCTTTTAAGAAGATATCAGCAAAATTTGTTGCTCTGTGGGTGGTTTTCAGTGGAATAAAATGGGAAGCTTTAGTAATCTTTTCCACTATAGGAGGTTTATAGCTGGATTCTCAAGGATAGCCCATTCTATCACTTCCTTGCAAAGGAAGGGGAAGAAGTTCCAGTGGACTGAAGAATGTGAGAGCAACTTCCAGCGATTGAAGCAGCAACTAACTAGTGCTCCAATCCTGAAGATTGTAGATCCAGACAAGGATTATGTAGTGTGCACAGATGCATGTAGGGAGGGGTTGGGAGGAGTTCTCAGCCAAGAGGGGTTTGTAATTTGTTATGAGTCTCGAAAGTTGAAGGAACATGAGAAGAATTATGCCACTCATGATTTAGAGCTGGCAACAATCATCCACACCTTGAGGAAATGGAGACATTACCTCATGAGAAGGAGATTTGAATTAAGAACAGACCACAACGGGTTGAAGTATTTATTTGATTAGCCGACCTTAAATGCGAGGCAAATCAGATGGCTGGATTTTCTGTGCAAATATGACTTTGATATCAAGCATATCAAAGGGAAAGAAAATAAGGTGGTTGATGCACTCAGCAGAAAAGTGCACGAATTACATGCTACAACCATTAGCATGTACAAAACTGAGGTGAAAGACATAATTTTGGAAGCTGCAAATGTTGATTTGCAGTACAAAAGTCTTGTAGCAAAGGTACAGCAGTGTGAGAGACCACAGACCAAGGAAAGTTACACCTTGGGAACTAATGGTTTACTTCTGTATAAAAACATAGTGTATGTACCTAATGTCCGAGAATTGAAGCTGGCAATTCTAAAGGAGATGCATAACGTGGCTTATGTTGGACACCCTAGATATCTCCTTTTCCCACCTTCAGACCCTAATTCCTTGCCCACTCTGTGGATGCTTAGTCCCCCTTCACTCATTCATCGTGGTCGGTCTGCACATGGCGGTGTTTATGTTTTATTAATTGTTCTGCGTGATTACATATAC
>JZKD02S0008019.1:299092-325730 GCA_000966675.3 Picea glauca | reverse complement strand
CATGAGTCCTTGCACCTCCACTCTCCAATTCCTCTAGAGCATAGGATCTGGTGACACCTGTCCTTACCAATGAACAACCCTAATCTGCTTTGGCTCTTAACTCTTCATATATTATCCACCCAGACTCACCTCAATCCTTCCAGAGTGTTATTTCTATGAATATCTAAATTCCTTGCCACATGTACCTTGGCGATCTATGACCAATATCTACTTCGGCTCCCAGATCTTCGGGTGTTTCTCAACCTCATTCAACTTATTCCTCCCATAGCGTTAAACCTCAGGACTTTCAAATATCTCACCACATGTCATTCACAATGGATGGTTATGATCTACTCCATTCTTTGTACCTTTGAGAGTTCTTCACACTCAATGAATGAAATCTCCCAGAGTGTTATTTCTCTGGAGTTTCTGATCTATTCACACATACCCCTTCCCAACATCAATAACTATGATTTACTTTGTAGCTCTGGGACTTCAGAAATTTCAAACTCTTCTTATCCGAGCACTCGCATAGTACTTCTTCTCTGGAGCTTCATATCTTCTGCCACCTGTCCCTCTAGATGAGGGACGGTTCTGATTTAGTTCATGCCTTGGGACTTCGAGAGTCTTGCTCTTTTGCACTTGAAAATTCTCGAATTTCTGAAGTCCGAAGGATTTCCACTATTATCGCTCGTGCAACTTCCTCTATATTTGACGATTTTCATACCTCACGCACAAATTCGATGGTCGAGATCTATCTTTCTCCCATGCGTGCTCCCTTCTTCCTTGAATTAGATACGATGGTCCATATTTTCTCTCTCGTGGAGAATCGATGGCTCTTGTAGCTTCTCCTGCTGCACTTTGCAATTTTAGGAAACATTGTGCCTCTTGAGCTTGAATGATTTAAAACTAAAAGAGGTGCACCCCTTTGATCTTCCCTCTGCAATTCCAAATGCATGGTCTTCTTCCTTCACTATTGGAAGTGATATTTCTCTTGAGCTTGTAGATTTGTAACAAGTCCTCTTTTGCACACCCCTTGCACTTGACTAGCTCTCAGATGGTTTTATTTCAACACTTCATCCGAGTGTTGGCCTAGTACACTCCTTTCACAGGTCTTCTTCTAGAGTGTTCAACTGCTCGGACCTCAAAGGTCTTTGTCCCTTTTGTTCCTCGAAGGGGTGTATGTTCCATCGTGGCAACTTTTTCTCAAGAACTCCTTGTTGATCTTACAGACTGTTCAAAAACTCTGTGTGTGTCCTCCTCTAACACTTCTCTCTTATGAAATCAGAACATATTTCACCTTGTGCACACTTGCACCTGCTCTATGCCCTCCTGGCATAGCTCTACAAATTCCTCAATAACTCTATGCTATGCTTACTCCTGTGCAAACTTTCCTTCAGGGTATTCAGTAATCCTGTCTCTTGTGCCTCCTTTGCATAGTTTCTCTTCCAAGGTATTCGACAACCTTGGTGCTCCTCTTTGAGTATGGAAATGTTATGGTGTTCCCTCCTGGCACGTTCACCTCTAAATTTGACTTGAATTTCATATGCGCACTCCTTACACCAGCTATAGAGTTTCAAGACTCTATCATGCACTCCTTGCACAACCTAAGAACCTAGAAAAAATCCAAAAAACTCTCGAACTGATAGTGGAATCTATCTTCACCATGCAGATGGAAAATATGCATACACATATACAACATACATTCATAGACATACAATCAACATAAAGTACTCATTCACCACACATAAATTGATAAATAGAGAAATATGTTCTTTTTTATTAATTTCAAAATGCTAATTACAATCTGTGAGCCCCGACTGGAACTGAGTCTCAGATCTCTCCTTTCCTTACTCTCCTTCCTTTTAACTTACTAATGAAATTTGATACAAATATATTTTTTATCCAAAGAGGGGATCCTCGATCCTTTCCCTCCAAGATACCTAAATCTCATTAATTACATTGAGTGAACATCAATATCTCAGATCTAAGGCCATGCTCAATATATGTACAACTCAGGCCTATTAAATGAAACCTTATCTCTAGCTTGTAAAAAGGAAATACCTCAGCTCTTCCATCCTGACAACATTCAATTGTATTAACTTCACATTTAAAATTTTTAATTTAGGGGTAATATGAGAGGGTTGGCACTTCTCCCCTTCTCGAATGTGCATTGATGAGATGGAATGTTGGCGCACTGCTGAGGTGGATCAATGCTCTTGCATCATTTTCCCAAGATTGTGTCAGCTATCTGTGAGTTTATGACTTTTGACATAATTCCCCAATAGGAGCCCTAGCCTCCCCCATGATATACTGCTTAGAACAACATTCTTGATTCTGAATTAAGCTCTTTTCCGACTCTCTAAAAAAAACCAAAAAGATTTCTGAGTGAACTTGTTTCTTTCACACTTGTTAAGTGGATTTTAAAGGATGTCTATTTGGTTTATGTTTAACCCCTTTTCAGACCAAGTAGACTAATTTCTAAAAAGAAATACTCTAGTCACTAGTGGCTAGAAGAGTTCTCCTGGGTATTGTTTTATAGTTTTCCTGGCCTAGTGAACTAAATTTATGAAAAAGGAGATTCTTTGGAGTTAAGTTGTAATTGAATTCCATTATCCTTCTTGAAATATTGAGCCTATTTTCGATTCCCTCTTTCTCTTTATAAGCCTATTACCTTAGAAATTTGCATCACTAGCCAAGAAGAGCCTTGTTTCTTTCCTTTGTAGCTTGACACACTATACCCTAAGAGGAAACATTCCCCTGAGTGTCCACATCCAACATGCACCTCCTTGCATAGAGCATAGGTATGTTCCACTGTTGGAACTAGTTGCTTAATCGCAACACTCATTTCCTCCATTGTATCATGGCATTCATTTTCCTATCAAAAAACAAAAAAAGACATGCCAGAAAAGAATATTATCTCATATTGGTAGCAGTCATGTCGCCTTTGAATAGAGCACAAAATTTTGAGTCCACTTCTCATCAAAAGTTTGGGTTTAGCATGACCTTAGGAAGATGAGCTCGTTACTTATAGTTTACTCCTTCGACTGGTTACTCTTCCAGTCCCTATGGAGAGTTTGATTTATGCCTCATGCATCACAAAGTTTCATCATCAAGTCTATGCTACCAGAGTCCTCCATATGTCTCATGCTCTTGTTCAAAGGAATTTTATAAACCTGTGTCGACCATTTCTCAGAATTTTTGAATTTTCATGTCGGCCATACCCTTAGTGTGTCTCATAGTTACATGAAGTTGTAGTCCTACCATGCACCTTGGTCCTACTTTCATTATGGGTAGGTAACCTTGAATTTAACAGTCGACATCTCCTAATTTCTTGCTGACAGGGGGGTTTCCCTTATGTTCGATGGTAAGAAATATATTCACACATTGGGATTCGTTCAATGTCTTGGATCCCATTAGCCTTATTGGTGGTTTCATCGCCTTTGTCGGAAGTCTTCCTTATTGGTTTCTATTCAAAGGGTCTTTTTTGTGCACTACTTGCATCTAGTGGATGAAAAAGACGCATAGGGTCATTGGTTCATGAACATCCCCTTTCATATGAGTTCCTCCAAATCATCAAGATATTTATTTGTACCTTGTACTGACTGATGAGAGATTCCTTAATGTTCTCCTTTCAACGGGTCTCCTTCCATCGACTTCAACTCATTTATTCTGGAAACAAGTCCTAGAGTCCTACGAGTACCTAGAAGCTTGAATTCATCAATGGCAAGTTATCCCTCCATCGACGGTTGGGAATACATCAATGTCTCCTGATCGATGGATTATTCAAGTGTTCGACCTCAACACCTTTATTCACACTTGTAAGAATTTACTTGGTGCCTAGATACCTACTTTCATTATTGGTAGGATGTCTCTCAGTTGTTAACAATATACCTTAATGAATGGTAATAAAAAAAAGCCTCATTGTGTTTGACCTCAACTCCTCTATTCACATGATGTATAATTTCACCTTTGGAAGATAGTGTAAAAGACATGAAGACATCAATTTATAGTAGCATCTTTCCTAAACTATTTCTATCATTCAATGCACCAATACCTATATGACTTCAGTGATCATGGGAGATAAAATTTTACTCCATTGTATACAGATATATTCAGATTGATTTTGAGACTGGTTTCCACTGGGATTTGTTCATGACTATCAGATCCTATGGAATGTATATTCTTTGTATTTCCTATTCATGTCCATGAAAATATGCTTGGTATATTTCCACATGGATCTGCAGTGTAATTCAGATTGGCAACTATGTGTACAAAGTCATTATAGAATGTAATATTCTCATGAGAAACTAGTTCTTCCAGATAGGTCTCCATTACTCCACTTCTGGGAATTATAATGTATTTCAGACATCGCAGATACTCTTCTGACCTCACACATTAGGGGGAATCTGTTATAGCAAGTTTTTCCTCACCCCGTGCAACTTGCTCAAAGGGCCTTTCCATTTCCCTATGCAGACTTGAAGTCCCCTTTTTCACTTCCCAGTGCTAGAAAATCATAGTTTTCCACATCTACGCTCCCTACAAGTTAGACAACATGCGTATACGTAGGTTTCACCACTACAACCCACGTACATCAAGTTTTGTTCTCAAAATTAAAAATTGTGTCGAGTTTCCATGTCACGTCACGATATCCATGATCCTTGACCTTCCATATAATGGAAATGTTCTGACTAGACCCATCAGTTCCATTTGAAGGCTATAAATTGGGCCATATCCAAACCATGGAAGAAGATATAATTCAAATTTTGAGAGAAAATATACTATGGATAAATTTTCACTTCCCATTGAGTCTGCATCCCTTTTTCCTTTAAAGTCTAAACACATTGTTCAACCCCTAAGCTCTTCCCTCTTTGATGGAGAATCTCATTTTCTCTCTTATATGAGCTTTCCTTTGGTGGAGGATTGAATTGGTGGAGGCCCAGCTAGAAGGGACTTAGTTTGTTGGTTTCGAGACACATCGACATAGAAATTTGTCACTTATGCACTTTTGTTGATCATTGTTTAATAGAAATTATATTTTCTTGTCCAATTGATGTCTTGAAAATATTTGAATTATTATTTCATGGGTGTATTTTTTATGAATCTTAATGGATTATGTTATTGATGTACTAACATTATATATTATCACCATATTCTTGTGTATATAGGTTTTCTAGGACAAGTTGCAGGTATAAATCTTTGATTTATGTGCTCAACAACGGTCTTCATTGAACGTCCGGACGAGGTAGGCTCTTTATCTTGTCTTGCTAGAACTTTCATCTATATCATACTTGGGATTAGAGTTGATTTCTACAGTCATTTTGTCTGTTGTGGTTTACCCCATTTCATAGATTGATTTTCCTCATAACAGGCCCTCTGAGTGAGATCTTATGTGTTGGATCAAAACATCATGGAACCCCAAAGGCCACTATGAACTGCAACTAAGCTCCAAGGGTTTTTTCACAATTATTGTTTTCAACCTGGAAGATAAGGACCGAATCAGCAAAAATGGGTCATATTTATTCAATTTGGCAGGGATCTATCTAACATTTTGGATAGACCTCTTCAGCCCAGAAAAAGAGGACTTCACTTTTGTGTCGGTATGGATTCGCCTCTATTTCATTCCGCAAGAATTATGGACGGAAGAAATCCTTACGGGCATAGGTAATACTATGGGACACTATTTTCAATCTAAAGAAGTTTCATGACAAAGAATGTATACCTATTATGCTCACATTTGTGTCTACATGAATTTTTTCAAATCCCTACCAGGATCCTCAACCCTAGAATATCAGGATGAAAAATGGACACAAGCCATAGATTATGAGCATATAGCCTTTCACTATAGAAAATGGCATGAGCATGGTCACCTATTCAGGGATTGTCCCTTAAACAGACCGATGAATTCTGGGTAGGAAGAACACAATAAGGAAAAATATGGATTTACCTAGGTAGCAGGTCGAAAGAAGCCCAACCCTAGGAAAACAAGCCATGGTCCAAATAAGTAACCTTCTCCTAGTAGGTATTTGACATTTTAAATAAACTATTGGATTCTGAAGAGGTGGAAAACCCCCATCAACATGTAAACCCAAGAAAATAAAAGGCAAATAAAAACAGACCCAAGTGCCTGTCTTGGAACAAATATCACCACCAATATCCCCAACTCATATGGAGGCCAATATCATCACAAATGAAGGGGGAGACACAAATATGACAACTGATGAAAGAGATATAGCTAGTATAGACCTAGAAAAAATGGAAGAAGGCTACAACAAGAAGAAGCAACAATCAATCCCCCTAGAACAACTTCTCTAGGTCCACAAGGTATACATTAAATCAACTGTGGGGGGGAATTATTGACTATGTATATGATCATATCCTGGTCCAGAACCTCAAAGAATTCCTAGGGAAGTAAAATGTCGAGGACACAAATCATCTCAACAATTTATTACAGAGGTGGGAAGATTTATGATAAAAAAA
Organism: Picea glauca; assembly: GCA_000966675.3. Classification (NCBI taxonomy): domain Eukaryota; kingdom Viridiplantae; phylum Streptophyta; class Pinopsida; order Pinales; family Pinaceae; genus Picea; species Picea glauca. Next base: position 319,271 of record JZKD02S0008019.1, on the reverse strand, counting down.
ATCACCGAGGGATTCTTCAATTCACTAAGGTATTCTTCACTTCACCCCCCCTCCATCCTCATGAATATTATCTCATGGAACATTATAACACTAAATGGAAGAACAAAGCAACGAGTTCTTCAAAACTGTATCATGACAGAAGATATGAATATTCTCTTTCTCCACAAAAGAAAATTCACATGGTTGTTGAAGCATTTCCTCATCACTCTTGGAGGCATAGTATATTTGTTTATATTGATTCTGATGGATATGCAAGGGCTCTGGCTATTCTATGGAACCCTGCAATGGTCCTCCTAGAAAAATTCTTCTCCACTGCTTGGACGCTTTCAACTCGCTATAGAGATATCGTCTCTAGAAAGGAAGGGATTTTAACTAATGTATAGGACCCCAAACAAATATAGAAAAGGAATCCATCCTAAAAAGCCTCTCAGACATTGGAAACTTAGTGGAAAATCAAAAATGGATTTTGGGGGGTGATCTTAGTATTTTCCTCAACTTGGAAGAAAAGAAAGGAGGCATAAGAAGACTAGACAAGGATAGTGAAAATACTCAAATAATGATTGAGAACCTTCATTTAATTGACATTGAATCACAGAATGTAACCTTCACCTGGAAAAAAAAATGCTTTGGTCCTCAACAGGTAACATGTCATCTTGATTGCGTCCTCATTTTAGAGGTTGTGATGTTGGATGGACCTCTAATCGAAGAAAATATTCTCCCAAAATCCCAATCATGCCATTGGCAATTTCATATTTGGATTGACACTATCAACGCTTCCAAAATCAAACCTTTTTGGTTTGAAATGTTTTGGCTAACTCACTCATATTTACAGGAACCCTCTCATACGTGGTGGACAAATGCTACGATATCCCATGGAACACTAATGTAAAGATTGCAACAGAAGATAAAAATATATAAGAAAAAACTTCATGAATGGAACAAAAATGTTTTTGGCAACATTTTCCAAGCCCAAATAACTCTTGAACAATGTCTATAGGAGATCCAAAAGAATTCCATCACCCACGAACAACTAGAATCCTTGCGTTATGAGGAGTATTTCCTCAAACAATTGTTGGAGGAGTGATATTAGTAGGAGGAGATACTCTGGAGACAGAAATCATGAGTATAAAGGATAAAATAAGGAGAAACTAATACTAAATTCTCCCACCACTCCATGATTCATAGGATATATATCAATCGTATCACCAAACTTGAAGATAATTAGGGACAACCAATCATGGATCATGCATGGATGGAAACATAATTAATAAACCACAAAAACCTCCTTTTGGAACCTATCCCTGACATATATCCATCTATAAACAAGGTCATAAGGCACATTCCAACTCTCATCACCCAAGAGAAAAATGAGGTTCTCATGTGACCCATCACAATTGAAGAGGTAGATCAGGCTATCAAGGAAATTCTAGTGGGAAAAGCATGAGGTCTATATGGCTTCACCACTACTGGCCCATGGTTAGGGAAGGATTTTAGCAACCTGTGGAGGAATCCAAAACCTCTGGGAAGGTCCTCTCATCTCTCAATGCCACCTTTCCAAAACTCATTTCGTAGGAGGATCAGGTCTCTCATCCACACTAGTTTCATCCAATCGCACTGTGCAATGAGATCTATAAAATCATCACCAAGTTAATCTCCCTCTGAATCAAGCCCATCCTTCCTATTATCATTTCTAAGGAGAATTCAGGCTATTTTGTGGGACACTAGATAATGTATAGTGTCATATTGGTTCATGAGGTGACTCACTCCCTAAAATCCACCAAAACACTAGGCATGCTCATCAAACTGGATCTTTCTAAGGCCTTTGATCACTTAAGTTGGTAATATATGCATTATGTTACCCTACATTTTGGTTTTAGATATGACTAGGTCAATTGGATTCTTAACCTCACCTCCTCTTCTTTTTTCTCAATCCTTGTCAATGGCGTGCCTTCCAATCCTTTTTCCCCTCCCGAGGGATTCAACAAGGTGATCCACTCTCTCCCTACCTTTTTTTTATAATGGAAGAAGGGCTCCTGTAACCCATTATTTTGGTCACCCTGGTGATGCTTCTACAGGCATGTGTTCAGGCTCTCAAAATAATCTTTTTCATGAGAAAAGTGATTGGTTTCCTCCTCTCCAAAACTTGTTTTTAGAAGGACATCGCAGGCTACAAATAATACACAGTGCGGAAATGCCTGATTTCCGCAGGTTGTCCTAAACCTGTCTTGCGGAGTTTCCACAGGCTGCTCTATAGACAGGGTGCAGAGGCATTTGAAGACTGAGGAAAGGATGAAGTTCACGAAGGTTCTAGAAGTGAATCTTCTGGAATGTGAGGTGGCATTCATATGGTTGGGATCCTACTCACTTCTCTGATTTGGTCGGATCATCCTAATCTCTTTAAGCATCTCTCCTTCTCCTATATACTGATGGGTTTGTCATGGAAAAGGTTAAGCAAAGGAAAGAAAGATTAAGAAATGAATTAATGAAGGAATAGGCTGAAGACTCTATGAGGAATTCTATTTCAATTGATGATCGAGGTATCCATTTGTCCATCAAGCTATTATAGATCTTCTTCATGCAAGCTTGCAAGTGTGTGTGTTGAAGCAGAGGGCCACTGAAAGGGAACTTGCAACATCAAGTCGGTTTGGTTGTATATTCCACTTTTACTTAATATAATACGGTGGCATGTTTCTTTCCCATAAATTCATTCTCATTTTATTACATCACTCCTTGATCACATGTTTAAGTTTTCATTGAATATACTATTGTTTCGTTCACTTTGGTTGGTTTGTGTCATTGCAGATCCGATATCACAAGAGCATCGGAGTGGAGCAAGGACAACAAAGATATAAGGAAGCGATATTAAAAGGTATGTCACTCATTCCTTCTTTGATAGTAAATTCAATGGTTAAATCTTAGGGAAAGTGCCATGTATTGTCTTGTTTTATTCTAGATTTAGGTGGATCTACGGAGATTAGTTTATGTATGCCAATTTACTGATTTATCGAATAAAAAAATTAGAAACTCCACTGGGGATACAAATTATTTGTGGTTTTTTTATGTCCATTTGCTTTTATCCTACCTCTTTTCATTTTAATTTAGTCTCTGATCCTATGGGGGATCCATCCAGACTCTCTAGATCTGAAATTTCTTTTAGACTCTTTGTCCTTTTTCCATTTCTTTGTTGTTTATAGGCATTTCCACATTGTATCCCATATTCATCCTGTGGAAACCTTTGATCACCGCATCCTGACTGATTATACCAGTGTGGAATTTCTGCACCCTCCCCATAGATAGCCTACTGAAACCATTAATTCCCGCAATGTACCCTACTGCTAGGTTGCAACACTGTCTGTAATTGTTTTTGGATTGGGTCTTTTTTCCTTTGATACCCAGTTTTTCTTTGATCACCTGGGAGGAACTTTTCATGCTAGTATCTAACTGATTTCTGAGTTTAAGACTTGTTGTTGGTTTTTGGAGATCGGACTCCCTTCTTTGTCATTTTACAAGTCTTACTTCTTGATTTTTATCAACAAGGATATAATCTTTGATTTTGCATCTGAGTGCTTGATTGATAAAATTCTTTGATTGGATTTAAAGTTTTGATTTTATTACATTTTTTGTATTTCTTATTGATTGGAAAGTCATTTTCATTTGCATTTAGTGAAACATCTTCTTGTCATCTTTATTTTTATCTTCATTGAAAGTTTGATTTGGGTATTCGTTGAGTTTATCTATTTTCGTTGATTACTTGTCATTTCTTCATTATATTCCTGTTTTGGTTTTGGAAAGGAATAATTAAAGACATTTATTCTTGTTGAGTAATCATTCATAAGAAAAAATTTTGCATTCAAAATTCTATTTTAAAAGGAGAAAAATTGGAAAATTTGATTGCATATGATTCTTTAAAATTGTGTTCATTCAAGATTTTTTTTTTACATTTCATAGCTTTCGTGTTTCCAGAACAATACCTTCTCCCTACTGTAGATAGATTTCATTGAAAGAAAGATTGCATCATTCATATCTATTTGCATATTATTGGGTCAAGGTCTCATACAACATTGGTTTCATTTCCATCTCCCTCTTGAGTAAACAATAGCCTCTAAAACACTGCGTAATCTAAAAATATAATCAGTAACTTTTATTTTCTAGGGCTCTTTTACACCAACATTATCTAGGGTAGCGCTTTGGAATAGGTTGTGAGGCACACTCTCCAAAGCATAAAACACCCTATAGGATATTTTGATAGGGAGTGTTCAAATCCATTGGCAACATTTTGTCCAGGGAAGCCCTTCTCACACAAGGGTCAAACCTGAGGTCGCATTAAGACTGGCAGAGTTACTCACCTTGCTTTGTTGGTCTTGGTGTAGACATTGTGCGTATTATGGGGGTATCTTGAAGGTATACCCACAATGATGAGTGGAAGCCTCTCAAGTTGATTTTGGGCTAGATACCCTACCTTTTCACGTGGATTGGACTATCGACTGTTTCCCCAGGCACTACTGTTGTTCTTGGTAACCTTAGTAGCCTATCTTTTTACGGTCTTACACGAGGTGAATATGGAGGGGCAAGTCTTCACGATACCTGGAATCAATGGTGGCCAAACTCACTCGGGCTCCTTGGAGGGTATACCCATGATTATGTGTGGGAGCTTGCACCAGGCTGTAAGTCTGTTAAGCAGGTCGTCAATGTAAATTTTCCACCTGCTCTATCCTATCCCCTTCTTGTCTTGACTTTGCGACGTTCGATTTCATCACCAACTAGTTACTTCGAAATAAGAAGGTTTCTTTTCTTGGTTTGATTCCCAAATTTTATTAGCGAGTGTTGATTGTTTCCATAGTTGGCCATAGATTTTTTCCGTAAAATATTTTATTCGACCAATATTGACCCTCCACGTCGTTCACATAGGATGAAAGGACTACCCTCGGAAGATCCAGAAGGTTATCAACCTTTTCTTACTAATCCACCAGAGGGCTCTCCTCAGCAGAGAGAGGTCCAATACTCCTTAACTTCACAAGTAGAAAGAACTGACTCTTTATAAAATTCCTGAATTGTTTCTGATTCTCTAGAGGCTTTTTGAATACCTCCTGGATACGAGAGACATATTCTCCAACTGAATTCATCTAGAGATCTTATTGTTGAAACTTTTGGAATACCGAATGAACCCCTTACAGGCCCTGAAGGCGAGAATCCCCTTTGGACTACTGACATATTTAGAGACTCACCTCTCACAGTGTGGTATCTTTATGGAAACTTGGGGGTGGGTCTTGATTCACCCATCATATCACAACTGCCTGAAACGTTTGTTACCTACACGATACCCCTAGATCATTTTGCTGGTACCACTAGCATTACTACCATTGTTCCAGAAAAACAGTCAGTTGGTCCTAGCTCAACTTATTCTCTCTCAATGTCCCATTCTACAATTGTCCCACATGCTACGCCTATTTCTACCAGAAATGTGGCGGTTACCCAAGCTCCCATTGGTACACCACTTTCTTCTAGACCTATCCCATAACTTTTTCCTAGGTATCATTCTTTTAATACTTCTATCCCCATCCCTACCCGGGTTCCATCTAGAGTTTCTGGGCTTTTTTCTCCACCTGGGTACAATGTTGTTGTCGGTATCGTTCTGACACCTTCTCGGGTTCTCTCCGGAGGGTCATATCTACCTTTTCTCGGCGGATATGGCCCAAGTGTCTCCAATCCAATTGGAGCCTCCACTCATTCTTTCACTTCTGGTTATCATATTCTCGTTGGAGGGAAATCTAACCCTGGGGGGAAACCTCAATTTGGTGGTCAAACTCAAATTGTGGCACAATCCTCACTTGGAGGACAACCCCTGGTTGGTGGTTATAACCCACCCTACGGACAGAACATACCAAGATCGCTAGACCAATATTGCAACCTTCTCATCCATGGAAATCCACAATCGTTTGGGGGGAAACAACCTCAAGTCAACTCTTTTGTACCCCCTCACTTGGACCAGTCATATTTAGGGTCATTGAATCCAACTTGGGGTTCAAACGTTCATTCTAGTATCCCTTTTCAAGCAAACATCCCTAATCAACACAACTCTATGGGCTACAAGCCTTCACATCCACATCTAAATCTGTCAGGACCTTCGACTTACATGCAAACTGCTTACGGTCCTACTGGTATACAGACGAGAATTCCTCCACAAAGTCACGAGTATCCTCACATGAATAGACATTCTCCTTTTCTAGAAACTTTGGATTTACGTGAATTCTCTAGAATCTTGAATGATCCTATCTCACATTCTCCCCATTGGCCCATTATACCAGCCAAGTTACCGTCCGAAATTCCAAAATTTGACGATAAACTGGGAGAAGACCCAAACAATCATGTTATGAATTTTCACCTTTGGTGTTCATCCAACTCTTTGATGGATGAATCCAATCAGTTACGACTCTTCCAATGAACTCTTACGGGTTCGACTGCAAAGCGGTACACAGAATTACCGTGAGGATTCTTTAACAACTTCAATACCCTAGACATGGATTTCCTCACACATTACCAATTTCCAATTTGTTACGAGACATGAACCGAGACTTTGAGTTCCTTTAAGAAATCTTCTACCACTCACATTCCTGATCACATCCATGAGTGGAGAATAAGACGATGTTTGATCAAACACGACCTTCCTGATTAGTTATCGATTGAATGGTTCACCAAATCATTTGTGAATAAAATCTCTCGTAATATTTCCATGGGTGGAGTTGTCACTGAAGAGAAGGAGATTAGTCAGGCTCAGTACCTAGATCTTGTTTATTCACAAATGGACACTCTTTATGACTTTCTCCCTGATGCTCCTCGTCCTTCTACCACTGCTACCTCAACAAACCCAGAAGCTTCTCATGTTTTTGATGGTGTGATTGGAACTTTCCATGCTGATGCTAAATCCACACATGCCTCTCACACCAATCCCAAATCTCCTGCTTCTAATGTTCAAAGTGCTCTGACTCCCACTCCTTCCATCGACAAAACTTCTGAGGTTAACTCTGTTCAATCTACCCCTGCCGACAAAAATAAATCTATAAAAGGAAAGGGTAAGAATAAGAAGGATAAAAATAATAATTCACAATCCAAAAAATCCAAAACACAACCTGTTGATGATAAGGGTAAGTGTAAACCTCGATATCCTTTCCTTATCTATGGTGATGATCACTACACAAAATATTGTCCAATATGTGTCGAGGTCACTAAGTTCCTTCAAGGGACTGGGAAGCCTCCCACACCTGTCATTTTTTCACAAGCTTTCCCTTCTCAACAACAGGTCCAATTGGTCATTCATGAGCAACCCTCTCCTTCCACCATGTCATATGTCCTTATGTGTATTGGTGATTCAAAAAAGAATGACGTTGCCATCGCCACTCAGGCCAAATATTAATCTCCCTCAAAGGATAAATTTGATGATATACCACCTCCGTTGGTTCAACCACCTCCCTCAACTTCACCTTGCAATGATCCTCTTCATCTCGAACGATCGAGTCTCGATACAGTTCTCCGCCCTCCCCCAAAGGGCATTTTTTGAAAGTCTTCCTTTAATCCTCATGCTCGTGCTTCTCAAAACTACAGTATCATAGAATATCTTGCACAAGCACCCTCCATGATGTTAGCTCTCAAAGTCCTTCAAAGTTGTCCCTCTCAACGAAAGGCACTTTTAAAGGCCATCGGTAGAATTGATCCCATACATACGAATTTGATAATATTTGACCTGGAAGATCACATTCCAAGGCTACCTCCTTAGTTAGCATTTCAGATCCAAGTTGTTGTAGAGAACAAGAATATTTGTAGAACCATTATTGATGAGTGCACCTCAACATGAATTATGTCTGTTACCTGTTGGAAAACCATTGGCTCTCCTCCCCTCACTGAATCATACAATACACTTAAGGACTTTAATGTTTCTGGTTTTAAACCCTACAATGTTCTTCCCTTGTTTCTTATTATGTTGGAAGGCAAATTGATCAATGTCGAGGTCGAGGTCTATGATGCACCTCTTGACTATAACCTCTTACTTGTCCGTAGCTGGATTGATTCCAAGCATGCAATTGTGTCTACACTTTTCCGAGTGTTACGTTTCCCACACCAAGGAAAGGTCGTTATTGTTGACCAACTAGCCTTTTTTAACTCTGATTCTCGTACTAGCAACGTACCATTTATCTTGAACACACCTCCGAGGTATGAGAATGTTGGTGTGGGTCTTCTAAAAGATTCAACTTTGATGGGTACTTTCCCAATCCCACCACCCGATATTCCACCTCCTTTTGTCGCCTCAATCAACATGATTTCCACCTTTGTTCGTGAAACGCCTGCGTCTCATGACCCATGGATAGTACCTGACCTCGGTGATTATATTCTCTATGGAGAACAAATTCCCTTAAGTCTGGTTGAATCTACTTATCAAGCCATTTAATCGACAACCCCTTCCACTCCCTCTCTTGTTGATTCATCTCCCGATCTGTTTCATGTCATATTTCCTATGGATGAGATGATCATGTTAGTTATGTCGATGGAAGACACCCCATGGGATGATGGACAAAATCCTTCCATTCTCTTCCTAGAAAAGCACACCATAGAGAGTTACCAATAGATTTTGACTCCATTGACCGTTATTATCATTTCCTTTGTTCCCGAGTCAACACAGGATGTGCTTTATGAAGGGAACCTGAGTAACATTTCACCCACTGTTCCTCTTTATATATCCATTAAACCTGGAGTCGTCTAAAATGTTCACATCGGAGCTGCATGTTCTGATGATGAATTCGTCACTTATAAATCCATTTTTCAAGAATTGCATGACATTTTAGATTGGAGCTATGAAGAGATTACGGGTATTGATCCTGATATTGTTGTGCATGAAATTAATACCTACCCGGACGCTAAACCCATTCGGCAGTGAATTCTCCCAGTCCACCCCCATAAAGTCACCACTATCAATCTCGAAGTTGAAAAACTTCTTAAGGCTAGCTTTATCTATCCTGTGGCTTTAACCGATTGGGTATCCAATCTAGTTCTGGTAAATAAAAAACAAGGCACGATCCGTGTATGTGTCGATTATAGGGATATTAATAAAGCTTGTCCTAAGGAAAATTATCCAACCCCCTTCTTAGACCATATCATTGATGATTGCATTGGGAGGTAAAATTTCTCTTTAATGGACGGTTTCTCCAGCTATAATCAGATTAACATTTTTCCTGCAGATCAACACAAAACTGCTTTCATTTTTCCTTGGGGTACCTTTGCCTACCAGAAACTACCTTTTGGTTTGAAGAATGCCGGTATTACTTTTTAGCGTGCCATGTCTTATGCTTTTCACGATATCAAGCACATTGTACAACCATATCTTGATGATCTACTGACGCATTCCATGCGTCGCCAAGATCACCTGGCCCATCTCTGAGCCATTTTCCTTCGTTGTCGTTACTATCGTATACGTTTAAACCCACACAAATGTGTTTTTTGTGTGGATTCCGGATAACTTCAGGGTTTTATTGTGTCACTTCATGGAATTAGGGTGGACCCTTTGAAGGTTGAGGCTATCCTTAATCTATCTCCTCTTTTCACAATACGTCATCTTCAAAGTTTGCAAGGGAAGGAAAAATTTTGCGTCGACTCATTCCTAATTACGCTGAGTTAACGCTAGGATTTACTCGACTATTGAAGAAAGGTTCCAAGTTCGTATGGGACAAGACTGCCAACAAAGCCTTCGAAGCTTTGAAATTTTCCCTAACCTGTACACCACTACTTTTCCCACTAGATTATAGTCGAGACTATTTCCTCTACCTCGTCGCTTCAGACTCTACCATTGCCATCATTTTAGTCCAAGAAAATTATTTGCATGATGAACATGTAATTTATTATTTGAGTTGGAGTCTCACGACAATAAAATCCAAATACCTACATGTGGAAAAATTGGCCTTGGCAACTGTTCAAGTTGTCCAACGTTTTCGTCACTATATCCTATTACGCAGAACCACTGTTATTTCTGATTGCAACGCTATGCAACATATCTTTACATGCCAATTAGTAGGGGGAAAGTACTCCAAATGGATAGTGATTCTCCAGGAGTTCGATTTAGAGTTTGAACGCGCTAAGTCTAAGAAATCTTTGGTTTTCGCCGAACTGATATGTGACCTTCCCTCCACTGAAACAAAAAATGTGGCAGAGGATTGCTTACTTGATGAATCCCTTTTTCTGATTAGTTCTGATGGCGCTTGGTATGGAGATATTATCATCTATCTCCAGAATCAAACTTTCTGGCCCGACCTCCCTAGTACAAACCGTCATCGTATACGGTATCAAGCTTGTCAATACATAATTCTCAGTGACACTCTTTATCGTCGTGGTGTTGGCTCTATTTTTCGACGTTGTCTCACCTACGATGAGGCTAAGAAAGATTTGAATGAATGCCACTCTGGAGCATGTGGTGGTCATATGTCTAGGTATTCCACTGCCCAAAAGATCTTACAATCATGATACTTATGGCCTTATTTGTTTAAAGACTATATAACTGTAATCTAGAAATTCCATGCTCGTCAAAAGTGCAATAACAAGATAAGATCTCATCCTGCTCCTTTACACCCTGTAGTTGTTGTTGGTCATTTCGAAAAATGGGGCATTGACTTCATGACATGTAACCCTCACTCAGTCGAGGGGCATGGATACATCATCATAGCTGTGGATTATTTCACTAAATGGGCCGAGGCAATGCCTACATTTGATAATACTAGAAAAACTGCAGCCTTGTTCATATTCAATCATATCATCACTCGATTTGGAATCCCACAAGATATCGTCACTGATCATGGTAGCCATTTTTGAAATTTCATGATGTCCGAGATTATCAAAAATTTGTGTCTTCAGCATGAAAGCTCAACCCCCTACTATCCACAGACCAATGGACGGGTTCAAGCGATAAATAAAGTTGTTATCACTATGCTTGGACGGATAATAGGAATTCATAAGAAAAGATGGAACACAATGTTGTTTTCATCATTATGGACCTATTAGAGATCCATCAAGTTTGTAACTCGTCATGATGTCGCCCTGGTTATTGAAACTCAGAAAAAAAATGTCAAAACCCAATACGACAAGCATGCCAAACCACATGTTTTCTCTGAAGGTGATCTATTTCTCCTCTACAAGCAATATCGTGATTCACTAGGGGCCAAAAAATTCAAGGCTATGTGGTGAGGCCCTTATATCGTCAAACGAGTATTGGAGAAGGGAGCCTATGAGTTAGTGGATTATGATGGAATTCCTTTGGGTGAACCCAGAAATGGGCTTTACTTGAAGAAGTACTATGCTTAGGTTATCTTTGCAATATTGCCTATATTTTTACTGTATCATACTCTTGTGCGATACTTTTGTGTGCTTTTTCGTTATTTGGTTTCAACACCCAACTTCTTACCTTGCATTGTTCTTGGTTTCCATATGTCGGTGTCTTCTCTACTCTACATTGGCTTCGCCGATGGCACTAGTCGTAGTACTCAGAACTTAGCATCTGCTTCTTGGGCAATCTACGCACCTACGAACAAATTAATCAGTCTACATGTTGTTTGTCTTGGTTGTGAAACTAACAATATCACGGAATATAGTGCAGTAATCGAATTGTTGACCGATGATATTTCACTTGGAATCCGTCACCTTGTTGTTTGACTTGATTCGCAACTAGTAGTACTACAGTTGAGTAATGTCTATGCTATCTAAGGTCCTACTTTGTTAAGTGTATATTTATGAATTCGCCTCTTGGAACGTCATTTTGATTATATTGAATATCAACACATTACTAGATGTATAAATACATTAACATATGCATTGGATAATTATGTGTTAGACACACATTTGAGACATTTATAAATCCAATCACATTTTGTACGGTAGAAGCCTCATGTATATATAATGATAAAAGTTTCTACAAAAAAATGTTTTTGGCCAAAGACCAAAATATCAAAATGTGAAGCACATAGCTTAATATACAAAATAACATCAAGGATTTTGCTCATGATAACACACAACCACTCGTGCCACCCTACGAAGCATTTGACTAAGAGAACTAGATACACCCACGGTATGGCACTGATAACGTCTCAGGATCTCATTGATAGAGATATCTGCGACATCCACCATCAACCCCTCCAGGTTCTTCTCGATCGCCTCATAATCACTGACATCCCATCCTGCTACCTCAGATACTTCCCCTTGTCTCTAGATGGGGGATGTATGTGGAGGCCAGTGCAGTCCTACATCTACATTGTCAAAATATCTTTTGATTAGTCACCCGATTAAAAACATAAAAAACATTTCATATTGCAAAATTTACAAAAACATTACAAAAACAAAAATGTACTCTTACCTAATTTCCCCCCTTGAAAACCTTCAGGAAGAACCAAGTTTGGATCACCTCTGAAATCCAACCCGACATATGCGTAATCATATATCATCAGTAGCTGAGGCCTCAACCAATCAAAAAACACATCATTATATTTGACGATGGGGCTCGTCACGTGTCGATCCATGAGGTCACAACATCTCTTCATACTTGGATCTTGTGGGGTCAATAATCCCCACTCTACCTGTAAGCGCAAAAGGGGAACCCTCTCCAAGAAGAAGGACACCAAAATGGAACTGTACCTGAATTGTTTCAGGTCACTTTTCTTGCACTTTGTCAGTTGTTTCTTCATGATGCGAAGAAATCTGTCACACCAGTTAAATACCCGAGGCTCCATATAATCCACTGCATAATTAAAATAACTCTAGAGGGCCATGTGAGGAGATGCACTCCTCGCCATACATGCGATAGTGAAAAGGATAGTCCGAAGGGGAAAATTTTGGACACCCCTAATGGCAACCTTTCCCTTACCCCTCTCAAACTCAAGATCACAATATCGGTGGACATACTCACTCATCAATAGACAACCACCTCTGCCTCCTGTCAAAGTCACATGGGATCCAGGATGTGATAATCCTGTCAAAAAAATAGATATCCTTGATATATAGATAGAGTATGTGGGTTCCCACATGAAAAACCTGTTGATCCACATCCCAGATGTGGACTAAATACTCAAGTAACCTGAGCTAGGCCCTCATGCCCTAGATTTTGAAGAACTTCATGAGCCCAAATTATCAAAGGGAATTAACTTTTCCTGGGTCATTCCCGGAGAAATGATCATCATCCTCGTGTTCCCTCTCCCTCCACTTCAACATTTTGATGGTCAAAAACCTGCATGGGAGTCATAAGGAGAAGTCAACATATTTATTTTCTTCTTTGGAAATATTCTATTGGCTAAACGCACATAAAGAAATTTCGAGTTTTGCCCGCCACAGGTGAAGTTTTATACGTAGTGTGAACTTCTACAGGTGAACTGAAGACCGCTTGCGGAAACCTATGGTTTCCGCAGGGCCCGATATACGCCACCTGCGACGGCCTATGTGCACACCTATCAGCCTAAAAGCTATCTAGAAAACCATTTTTAACCAATGGAAAAGAAAATCAATCCATGGAAAAGCAAGAGGACGAGAAGATTACCTTTTTGGCGGAAGTAGTTCATTGAATGGTTGCCCGTGCCTCCCGTAATCGACAATGAAGGTCTGAGGTAAAATAGTTTTTTTTGGACAAGTTTTGGGTAAAATGATAATGAAATGGTAAAAACAATTTTTTTCCTATATTTATTAAACTTTTTACTTTTTCTATTAATATTTTATATTATTTTATACATTTCGCCCAAAACCTAAAGGTCTAATGGTATTGTGAGTATTTTGATTTTTCACAAATGAAGAAACTAGGATGTTGAAGGATGGAATACGTACACGTTTTTGGTTTTTTTTTTACATTTGTCTCCTGTACAAATACTTTTTAGGTTTTTCAAGAAAAACCTCCAGCTCAGTCTTTGTTCATTCTCGCACTTGTAAATCAATGAGAATGCAACTGAGTATACTTTTTTCATCTTTTCGTACTTGTCATGGTAACACGAAAAATAAACTCATGGAGTATCCTTTAAGCTCTTTTCATGCTCCATAAAAACGAAAATATTTCTGAGCGACCTTGTTCTTTTCATGCTCATTAAAGTATTTGAAGAAAATTTTCAATGGGCAGTAGGTTATCACTTTTTTAGTCTCATCGAACTAATTTATGAAAAAGGAACTGAGAGAGTCCTCTTTAATTGTTTTTCAGACTCTCTAAACATGAGAAACCTCCAAGTTTTCTCTCTTTGGACTCGTTAAATAAACATTGAAAGAACCATATGGGATCGAACCACTCCTTCTTAGGGTTCCTTAAACATACTCTGAGGGACTTGTCTGAAGGATGAGCTTACATCAACAAGCATATGTTGTCCTCCTCAAGCTTGCATAAAAATAAAGAGGTACTTGCCAGAAATGGTGGGGGAAATTTTGGGAAAGAAATGTGTCTCTGTATTTGTGTTAGTGGTAGTAATAGTCGCTCTTGACCATGACACCCCCTTTATCATTGTATCCGGATTGGGAAATCCATCTGTCTCTTGTTTGACCTTTTGCAAGTTCATATCTTGGGTCGTACTTGAGTCAATGCTGCCAACACCATTGTCGTGTCGTTCATATGTTCAAGAGAAGTCCAAACAAGCCCCCTATCGAGTCAGCCATCTGTAGTTATCCATTCTTACCATGTCGACCTTCCCTGTGTCAGTTTCAAATCATTTTCATACTTTGATCTAACCTAAATCTGTTACTTATTTCACGTCATTGATAGGGGATGCATCAAGGCCCTCCTTTGACGAGTATTTTCCTGTCGACTTCAACATATCATCCAGGAACAAGACCTAGAAATCATTTAGTACCTTAGAGCCTACATGCCACAATGGCAGGTTTCGTTGCTTTCGACAGTGGATTCACATCATTGGTCCCTGATCGAGAGATTCCATCAAGTGTTCGACTTCATCTCATTTATTCACATTCGATGGACTGGACTTAGGTACCTTGGGAGTCATTGACATCAATAGTGATTTCCCTCACACTTGTTAACAGTTTTCATCAATGACCGATAATCAAGTGGTTTCTACCATGTTCTACTTCGACAACTGTAATCGCATGGCTATATTCGTACTTACGGACAACAGGATTGAAGACCCTAGATATGATCATTTTGGTCCAGGTTGCCATGGAGTATTTATGATTTGTATTGACACATAGATCCACTTTGTATATCTCGTGGCTAAGTCCAAATTTGAGTTTTTCTAGTACATAGATCCACAGTGTATTCCTAGTGGCTATGTAGAATCTTGATGACATGGATCCACGGTGTATGCTTGGTGGCCATGACTGAAAGTTATGATTTAAATCACTTGTAGTCATAGCATGGGAATTCCTACCTCGGAAATCGTATAATATTGCACAAATGCTTCATTGTTTGTAGGTTACCGATTGGTGCGCTCCTTGTTCCCGACACACAGACATGTTTTACAAATTATTTCGACTGTCACGAGTTCCAGCCTCATACTTTGGGGGGCATTCTATTACACATTATTTTGATCACCTTGGTTATGTTTCTACAAGCATGTGTTCAGGGTCTCAAAATAATCTTTTTCATGAGAAAAGTGATTTGTTTCCTCCTCTCCAAAACTTGTTTTTAGAAGGACGTCGCAGACTAGGAATAATACACAGTGCGAAAATGACTGATTTCCATAGGTTGTCCTAAACCTGTCTTGCGGAGTTTCCACAGGTTGCTTTATAAACAGGGTGTGACGACGTTTGGAGACTAAGAAAATGACAAAGTTCACGAAGGTTATATAAGGGAATCTTCTAGAATGTGAGTTGGAATCCATATGGTTGGGATCCTACTCGCTTCTCTGATTTGGTGGGATCATCCTAATCTCTTTAACCATCTCTCCTTCTCCTATATAATGATGGGTTTCTCATGGAAAAGGTTAAGAAAAGAAAAGCAAGATTAAGCAAGGAATTAATGAAGGAATAGGATGAACACTATGTGAGGAATTCTATTTCAATTGATGCTTGAGGTCTCCATTTGTCCATCAAGATATTATATATCTTCTTCATGCAAGCTTGGAAGTGTGTGTGTTGGAGAAGAGGGCCACTGAAAGGGAACTTGCAACATCAAGGCAGTTTGGTAGTATCTTCCACTTTTACTTAATATAGTACGGTGGCATGTTTCTTTCCCATAAAATCATTCTCATTTTATTACAGTATCACATACAGCAAGCGCATCATCACTATGTATCCACCTTCAGACCTTAATCGAGGAACTACGATTAGAACCTTTCTTTAATAGAAATACTGAAACTACCTGATTCTCTATAGCCAGAACCTTTATATTATATCGTGGAACTTCCGAATTGAGGAACAACAGTTGAACTTAAGAGACACGGCTGGAAAGACGTGGATTTAGAGAGGCAGGAATTTATTTGTTGTGGCAATTCTTACTGAGAAAACTTGGATTTAAGAAAGTTGATGACTCCGAAATTTCCCCACTTGGACAAGGAAGGCCACTTTGTTGGTGGGCTTGGCTTATATATCTTTTCCATAATATTTCTGACTCCTTGATCACATGTTTAAGTTTTCATTGAATATACTATTGTTTCTTTCACTTTGGTTGGTTTGTGTCATTGTAGATCTAATATCACAAGAGCATCGAAGCGGAGCAAGGACAAAAAATATATAAGGAAGTGATATTCAAAGGTATGTCACTCATTCCTTCTTTGATATTAAACTTGATGATTAAATCTTAGGGACAACGCCATGTCCTGTTTCGTTTTGTTCTAGGTCTAGGTGGATCTAGGGAGGTTAGTCTATGTCTACATTTATCGATTTATCCAATAATAACTGGGTAATTATATCAAAGCATCCATTCGAGATGGCTCCCTACACAGCCTTCCCCTACATGATCTTCATCTAGCCGCTTCACACAACCAATTTGTGGACAATACTATGTTAATCGGAACAATGACTACACAAGAAGCCTCCAGATTGAAGACCATCCTTTCAGAATTCAGTGAAGCTTCAAGAACTTCTATCAACCTTGTTAAATCCCAACTCTTTTTCTTTAACACTCCTTTAGCCATACAAAACTATATGTCAAATTTACTATATATTCCTATGGTCTCTCTTCCATCCAATTACCTTGGTATACCTCTCTATGAATCTGTCGCTAGAAATATCTCTCGAGATTCGCTTATTCATTCATCACAAATTGCTTAAATTCTTCGACCTTCTGAATGATTAACCTAGATTCTCTAGGCCACCCCATATGTCTCTTTTTGGCACTAGATTCCACAAAGTATTTTCTCAATACCATCTACAATATATGGAAAGAAACTCTCTCTGGGAAGGTCACAAATTGGGGAAGAAATGGGCTTTGGTCAATTGGGAAAAAGTCCGCAAACCCAAGCTCAATGGGGGTCTTGCATTATAGGATCCTTGAATTGTCAATGAAGTTATGAAGGATAAAATATGGTGGCATTGGCTTAAACACCCGACATAATTATGGGAAAGACTATGGAAGCAAAAATATCCTCCCCATATCCCAGCTGCACAACTTAGTCGATTGGCTGATCAAATTCTAGGCTCAAATATATGGAATGTTGCATGGTGTAAATGCTCGCTTATCTAGGAACATGAATTTTGGGAGTTTCGAGGAGGTAGAGAATAGCTCTTTTGTTCTGACTCATGGAAAAAACTACCTCCCATAAAATCATTGGAGGGTATGCAATGCATTCAAGCTCAAATGCAAAATACCAACAAAATTAAAGTAGTTGATATTTTGAAGGATGCCCCCCATTATCCTCATTGGAGAATCTAGAAAACTCTTGGCACAAAACTAAATATACTAGATGATTGTGATTTAAGTCTTGGCAAGAAGAAACAACTCAAAGGAAGGTGTGAATTCAATATGGTAAGGAAATATTATGCGGGGGTCACTTTCCTCTTGGTTCATTCACAATTAAACAACCCTATATCCTCAAAGTAAAATTTCACATACAACCAAGAGAAAACATTTGGTAAATTATTTCGAATTTGCACCTCTAGCCAATGGTCTCTACCTTCCTAGGGATCCTTGTGCAGAATCACATACTTACATGGGATAATCTTAGGAAAAGAGGGTTCATTGGATTGTTAGTGTTCCACATCTACATGGAACAATAGGAGTCTATGGAGCATCTCTTAAATCAATGTTATTTTAGATGGAATTTGGGACAGGGTGACACAAATCATGAGGAAAACGAATAGGACTAGGAAAATCATAACCCACACCATTGAAAATTGAGGTTTAGCAATTTTGCATGAACCCATTCTAAATAGGATCTGGCAGCTGCTACAAAGATTTTTTGTTTGGAAAATATGGAAAGAGAGAAATAAATGAGTCTTCCTCTCCAAGTCCTCTCCTCCCCCCATTTATGGGATAAGATCTTTGAAATTATCCAAGAAACGATTAGATCTCAATAATGGTCTCAAGAAGACCTTTCATGTGATACCAATGAAAGCATAATTCTCTCTCGGTGGCATTTAAATATTAACCTCACTCATCCTAATCTTACCCTTAATACCCATCGCCCTCTTACCCTTACCCCTAGGAATTGGCAAAATCCTCCTCAAGGTTCTTTTAAACTGAATTTTAATGGTTCTTCCAAAGGAAACCCTGGACCTGTCGGATTTTGGGGTGGTAATCAAGGACAATAATGGATAAATTAAATATATAATGGTTGCTAATATAGGTTGGGACTCTAACAACTCAGTGGAACTCTCAGGTCTAATTAGAGGAATCCAATTAGCCTCAAGCTTGAACATAACACAACTTGTCATTGAAAGGGATTCTCAAATCATTATTTCTCTGGCTACCAAAGTTCTAAATGGATATGATCCTACTAAAGTATTCCCTAGTTGGTGTATCCTCAGTTTCCCTATAATTCTTTCACTCCCTCCTATGTCCTAATATTACTTTAATCCCCTCCCACATCCATCGAGAGGATAATAAAATAGATGACAAGTTAGAAAATGAAGGAGTCACACTTACAGGAAATTGTTTATCAATCGATACCAGTAACCTCCCTACCCCTCCCTTATTAACACAATGTTTTTATTTGGCTCAAAGGGACCTTTCGTCCTCGGATGGGGTGTCGCATGTTCCATATGAAATCTAAGGTTTTAAGGCAGTCATTCACAAACTTCACCTCAAACTTCACTTTCATGCGTGGAATTTATGTTATGGATTTCAGTGCGGTTCTCATCAACATGTGAAACTTCACGCTCTGGTTTACAATGGCAGAGAGCACCATACGCACAGGTACAAGGTAGCTAAGTTTTGTCAAATAGGGCTTAATGAAAACTTCATCGGCGTGAAAAGGTAATTTATTCGAGCTTTTGTTCATGCTTCAGTCTTTGCATCTCATTCTTTCTATGTTCAATGATTTTCCCCGCTTCTTGGAACAACTTCTGGTTTTACGCCTTACCTTTTTCTTTTCTTCTTGCACCGAGCTCTCTGGTTTCATCTCCCTAGCCATGTCGAAGGAGCGTGGAAACCCAAAACATGGCCCAGATCACTATCGCGATCTGGTCGTAGGCGTTCTCCCCGCTTCCCTTCCACCCAACCTACCTGCGACCCTTAGACCTCTACCTTATCCTGCTTCGAATGCTGTTGCATCTCTTCCCAATGCTGATAAACAAGAAAATTACAATTGGGATCTCGTTCTGGTGGAGGAGTTTCCTTTTGTTCCACCCTAGTCTTCCTTGGAGCCTACATTGATTTCTCGTTGGGACATTAAGCATTTTTCGAGTTCCTCCTTTCAAGTTGAAGGCAGTTTTCCGAACCAGCCTCTGAATGAGCAGTGGATTTTCCCAGTGCTCGAGGAGATGGGCCCCACAACGATTGAGGAAATTTCCCCTACGGTTATTGGCATGAAGACCCTCCTCAAATTGGACCTGAGACAACAACTTTGGCTTCCACACACAACTTCTCTGAGGAAAAAATTCACTGTATCTTCGAGATGTGTCAGGATGTTGTGGATCATCTATTTCTCTAGGATATCATCAGCTGCAGGATGGACATACTATTTGATTCACTTTCAGGCGCACTTGTCAGCTGACGATGCCCCACTTGCTACCAACACTTCATCATCACTGCGGCCTGATCATGTTCTCCTTAGGGTGATGGAAGGAACATCACATG
>JZKD02S0008019.1:280046-291724 GCA_000966675.3 Picea glauca | reverse complement strand
TTGAAACCTTAATTTTCTTTTGGTCTATTTTATTTACAAACAAATTTTAATTAACATTTTAAAATTACATACAAACCCTAATATAAACCTGTGTTCCAAGATATAAACCTGTGTTTCATATATGAAAAGAGGCGATGCCTATAACACTTGAGTTACAGTTTTCATACGCGAATAAGTATTCTTTGTGATTGGTTATTCACAGAGAATTAATATTTCGTTGCTCCAGGTGAATGACGCAATCTTTAGTTTGAAGAAGCACTGTAGCTATGCCCGCCTTCTATATCACACTACAGATAGCAATTAATGAACAATTAGAACCACTAACCTGTTAAGGCAACATGATCTAACCAGTCAAATTCAATACGTGCATAAGTATTTTCTTGCTCCCTGTTTCTGTTTCAAATATTACCAACAAGCTAGCGATAACATTAATCTATTATTCCCCACAACAAATTTTACTTGCATGAACCCCTAATTGAACCAAGAAGGCTAGAATTTCGTCCGATCGAATTTTTTCAAACCTCTTGAACTCCCTTCGAAAAGTAGATGCGGAGACAAGTTCTGCACATAAATGGTTCCTTCCATAATCTTCTGGTACGCGGCACAACTAATCTATGATATTTAATTAAAAACCGGTTCACTTCTCACCGTTCATGTCCCCAACAGTTCCCAACAGTTATGCTGGCAATCTATTTGAGGTAGTGTCTCTGAACGTGTCAATAAAAATGTTGTATAGATATTAATCTTTTTTAATCATCTTAACGTGGCAAGCATATGGCTTTATAGTAATTTTTTAATATGATTAGGTAAATGTGAAAAAGTAAACATGTTAACGCATGCATTCATAAATGCAAAGAAGTTATGAACAGTAAATCTCATTCATTGATTTGGGAGGACGACTAAGAATATGCCAGCATCTTCAATTGTTGGCCATAAGATTAAGATTTAAGATTAAAAGATCATTAAATCTGCCCATTGTCAATAGGTATACGCCTTTCGGCGTAAAAATTGTAATTTTTTTTATTTAGTCAATATTATATATTTTTAAATGAAGATGTCTCAACTCCATATTGAGCATAAAAAGAATTATAGATTCGACATAGGAAGGAACATTGGATTACAGGAAACCAAAAAAGTGTTTTGTGGATCCAACACGACAATGCTAACTACGATCTTACGAAGTTATGGACTTCAACAAATAGCGTAGACTCCACCTCAGTCATGCACCTCTCCGAAGGAATAACCAATGTGTCAGACACGAGGGACAATGAAGGAACACATGGACCTACTTAGTGATCTAAGGGTAAGGGATGGAGAGGTGAAGAAAGTGGAAGAAAGGTGACTCCACAGTGAACCATGCCTTATTGATCTCTCCCCCGTATTGATCTTTGTGCACAATGAACCATGCCTTTCTATTTTGAAAATTCATAAAAGCGCAAATATAAAATACCTCGAATAGAATTATATTATTGTTTTCAAATATTTGGGATATTTCCGTGGTATGGTTAATCCTAAGAGGAATGGTGACTCCAAAGAAGCCGGAAGGGGTAAGAAAATTTAAAAATATTCTATTATTTTGGTGCATTTCCGTTGTATAAAATAAGTATGGAGTGTGGTTGATTAGATAAAAGGAAATGTGACGATATACTATTATGTTCAAACCAAAAGGTTAGGAGATGTCTCTATTAAACAAAGAAATAGAGTACATAGTAATACACAAGTTTAGTCTCAATATATAAGAACTACATTGATCTATTGGTTGAGAAAATATATCAACTTCTAAGAAGTATCTAGTTGATGTGAGACTAGCAATAAATCCTCTATGTCTTCTTAACAAGCACAAAAACACCCTCCATAAGTGAAACATATGGAGGAACATAAAACAACAAACATGGATGCCCACAATAAGGCTTCATAATGTACCCATGAACAAACTGTTAGAATTGCAAATGCGGAAAACACAATTCACATATGAGAATTAACAATCACACAGATAAGAAAAAAAAGGATTTCACGTGGTTCACCCAAATGTTGGGCTACGTCCACCAAGCATAGGTATTGGTTTTCTTCTTATCCAGATCATAGAGATTACAACAGACTTGTAAGTTCACTCATATCCTCTCACTCTGTCGTATCTGCCTCTATGAGCTTACATGAATTTCTATACATTTACACAATAAACTGATTATTAAATGCACTCATGTCCATATTCTAACTTGGTCTATTTTATTTGCAACCAACACAGAATAATAGGATCCAAATCCATCCTTGGAGGAATTCGTTGTCACCAAATCGTAACAATCTCCACCTTGACAACAATTAACCTGATACCTTGTTCCTTCCTTTTGTTCATCACATTTTCTACAAGAAAAGAGAAGCCAAGCACCACTGTAGCTTCTCTAATAAAACTGGTTTCATGATCTCGCCCGTGTGACTTGCACGAGTTTGGATTTCCTAATGGGTCACTCCACCTCCAACATGTCTTCCAAAAGTATGTTGTGTGACATATTTAGTGATAAATATCCTTCTATCCAAGACACATGTATTACAATATACATTACAATTATCATAGAGCATCTCAGTGTAACCATTATGGGTGACATTTGTGCTTCTTAAACGTTGAAGCACCCATTTCACTGCAACACCTAAATCTGTCACGTATATGAAAACATCATTAGCATGTGAAACATCTAGTCTTAACCATTTCATCACATACAACAATCCTCCTACTGAACTTACACAAGACATAACCTTTTCTTCTTTATAGACAAGACCTATGCTTGAAGAAAACTTATAATGGAAAGTAAGAGGGATAAAGACTAGTTTTACAATGTTCATACTGAACTCCAACCACAGATTACCATTACCATATGTGTGTACATCCATGCCCATAATTTTTTTTGCTTCTCCTTGACCCCTCATCCAAATTGTCCTGTCCACCTAGGTCATTTTCTTACTGATTTTGTCCATGCTTCGGCTTGCATCGAGCATATGATTAGCAAATAACATCAATATTGTGAATGTACTATAAACTGTATAGTCATTCCTACCCTTTTAACATTTTGGATTCACTATGAAGGATTCAAACCTCTTGTATATTTTCCTCGGTACCAATAGGACATACAATGAATTTTCTAGGATGCAAACAAATTTACCGTTGCGATATTGAATCAACCCTTTTAGTTTTTCCATACATACGATATCTCTATCAATGATGACCTTATGAGTAGTAGCATCCCACACACAACATCCCTTTATACCACCATCATAACTTGCAGAGATATAAAACAACCAAGAATTTAGAAACAAAGATTTTAAGTCTGGAAATGATTTACCACTTACCAGTACCTACAATTATTTATTTCTCTTATGACCTTGATTATTATGCCATAAACAAGAAGATATATATGTCACTTCAGATGCCATTTTAGTACTCCCTTACATATTATAAAGGTTATCAACCTGTGTTTCTTTCATCACTACTAAACTACCTTTCAACAATGTGAGTGATCCACCTTGACCTGTATACTTATATCCACAAGAATCCAACACTCCCAATGAAATCAAATTTGATTTAAGCTCAGATACATATCTAACATTTGTTAATTCCCTAACAATACCAACAAACATCTTGATTCTAATACTACCAACCCCAACAATTTTACAGGGAATACCATTTCCCATAAACACTACACCTCATCAACAGATTGGTAAGAAATTAACCAATTTCTATGTGAGCACATGTGGTGGGAGGCACCTGAATCTAACTGCCATTCTTCTTGACATTGTAAATTACTAGAAACGAATAAAAATTCATCAATCATACCTAAATTTGTTACAGCCAAATTTGCTTCCTTCGTAGAGTTTTCCTCAGATTCCTTTCTTTTCCAGCAATCTTTCTTGAGATGTCCAATTTTTGCACAGTACCAAAATTTTTCTTTACCCTTACCGTGTCTTGACTTAGATCGAGAAAAAATTCTCTCATTCTGCTCTTTAGTTCGACCTCTGACCAACATCGCCTCTGAAGTTGAGGTTTTTTTACTAGATTTTCTCCTCATCTCCTCATCCAAAAAAGCTCCCACAACAGAGTCATAATCTAAAACATATATTGAGCTAAATCTAATAGAGGTGACTATATTATCCCAAGACTGAGACAACGAACACAATAGTGTAATAGCCTTCTCTTCATCTTCGAATTTAACTTTCATACTAGTCAATTGAACTATAAGGGTATTGAAAGTATTTAAATGGTCATCAACTTTTGTACCTTTTTTCATCCGCAAACTATACAACTGTCTCTTCAAGTAGCTTCTGCTCATCAAGGATTTTGTCATATATAGACTTTCCAACTTGCTCCATAAGCCTAATGTTGTATCCTCTCCTATGATATTAAACATAATATCATCCACCATACATAAACGAGTGGTACTAAGATCTTTTGCATCCAGATCTTCGCATTCCTTATTCGTCCTGTTTGTTGGTTTCTTTGACTTTCCTGCCAATGCTTTTTGCAACCCTTGTTGCACTAGTAAATCCCGCATCTTGAGATTCCAGAGCTCAAAGTTTTTTTTACCACTGAACTTTTCAACTTCAAACTTCGAACTCTACATCTTATCCATTAGCACAAAATCTCCTAATCCCAAATCCCTGCTTATAATAACCAAGACTGTTCAAAAAATATGTGGGAGAATAATGATATAAACCTTAAAAGGTTTAAAAGGAAAAAAGTTTAATAAAAGGTTTAATGTGAGTTTAACATTGAATGTAATGTTAAATGTTAAAATGTCAATCTGTAAACCTCACCTTTTATTTAAAATAAAAATAAAATTGACCTTTTACAAGCATTCACGTTCACGCTTAATTCATACCAACTTTTAAATTCATACACTCCTCCACCTTTTTGAATTGCTTTAAACATTCACCTAGGACATCCTTCAACTTTTAATAAAAAAGTCAACCATCACATAAACCATAACATCATACCTTAAATTCTTTGAAAAACATGTGAATTTTTAAAGAGAGATCGTGACCTTTGTTTAAAGCGAGTCGTAACACCACCCGATGTGAGTTCCCTACAACGTGCTACTATGGGTCGTCGCACCTCCAACTATAATCAGGCTACGACGATGTATGGTGGTTTTCACCCCTCCAGATACAGCCAGGGTTAAATGATCTCATGAGTTTCCAAGTTTTGAAAGTCCGACTAATGGGCTGTCACACCTTCCAAGAGGAGGCCCCTGCGACGATGTGGAAATAAATGTATTTTACACAGGTTTCACTCCTGCGGTTTTTCTTATAATTTGATGCACTCGATACCCTTTTCTATAACCACCTCTCATATCACTTGTTAGAATTGCAAATGTGGAAAATACAATTCACATATGATAATTAACAATCACAGAGATAAGAAACATGAGGATTTTGCGTGGTTCACACAAACTTTGGGCTACGTCCAACAAGCATAGGTATCGGTTGACTTATTATTCATATCATGGAGATTACAACAGACTTGCAAGTTCTCTCATATCCTCTCACTCTGTCGTATCTACCTCTACGGGCTTACATGAATTTATATACATTTACACAAGAAGTTGATTATTAAATGCACTCCTATCCATATTATAACTTGGTTTATTTTAGTTGTAATAAGATGCAAATCCATCCTTGGAGGAATTCGTTGTCACCAAATCCTAACACAAACTTTCATAAATGGAGAAAAAAAAAAAATAGTAAGAAGAAACTCCTCTTGAAAAATTCTCATTCTTATTTTTTTTTATATATATATAATTTGATTAATTTAAAATGGATTTTTATTTTTTTATAAAAACATTATGAAAAATTTTAAAAAATATAGATTAATGAGAAAAAAACCTACTAAGAATTTGAGACTTAAGGATGATCGCTGATCTTTCTAGTTTCTCTTATGGAACAATTATGTTCATCTCTGATTCTCATCGAATCATAGTTGATTACACCAATGGGACCACCAACTTTCAAGAGATAAAAACACCTTCAGTTTTAGCGAACATAGAATTAAGAAGAAGCATATTTTACTTAAACACTTAGGGGGGCTCGCGGTGCTGGTATTGTTAAAGGGGTCGAGAAGAAAAAGGAGAAAAAGAAATAGCCATTTGTTTGGAAACTAATGCTTTGTTGAATATTTCACATTCAAATTTACAACCAGACTTTGTAATCACTTATCCATAGAAAAAAATGAGAGGGAAAACTTTTTATTAAAGCAAGAAGATAGCAAAGATCCAAGGTATCTTCTTTCGAGATATTGTTGATTTTAGGTAGATGGAAAAGGAAATCCTCCCATGTAACATGTTTTTATCTTTTAATGTTATGTTTTAGTTTCGTTTAAGGTTGATGTATTTATTTATTTTCAATGATAAAGATTTTATTATCTTTTTGAAAAATATTAGTTAGATTTTGAATTATAATTACTTTTAAATTTAAGTTTAAATCATATTTAATAGTGTATTTTAAAACTAAGGAAATTCTCCTATTTGAATATCATATTCAATATTATTATATTCTATTGTTTTAGTTGGATGGTATTAAGGAAATCCTCCCATCTTGGATGATTGTTGTAACATATATTTTATTGTTTTAGTTGGATGGTATTAAGGAAATTCTCTCATCTTGGATGATTGTTGTAGCATGTTGTTATTTTGTAATGTTATTTTATCTTATTGTTTAAGATTTGATGTATTTATTATTTATTTTTAATGATGAAAAAATATAAAAACATTTTATTAAAAAAATGTTTTTTATATATTGAATTATAATTATTTTTAAATTTAAGTTAAAATTATATTCAACATTTTATATTTTAGAAATAAGAATTTATATATTGAATTATAATTATTTTTAAATCTAAGTTAAAATCATATTTTATATTTTAGAAATAAAAATTTACAAAATTTGATTTGATAATTTTTAAAATATTGATTTTTATTGTTCTCAAACATTTCTAATAATATTTATATATAATTTCTTTTTGAGTGATGTAGCTAACATACCTTTCTTAGTTGCACCATTGTAATTGCAATGGCCTATTTGGACAAATCATTTTCCTCACCACAACATGTATCTCCATCTTCATTGATACCTTGATTTCTTGCAAGTCCAAAGTCTTTATAATGGTCCTCCTCTAAAGTGGACCTAACAATATTTTTCATCATTTTACTTTCTTTCTTTTTAGTAGGACCTTCTCAATAGATACCTTTGTGATGAATTAATATACATCCCCATTGGAACCTAATCTCTGGGTTGACACTTCGTTAGAATTGATTGATGCTACATTGTACAAACAGATCATTGGATCGTTGATGTATCCGATGAACATCATGGTGGATATATGTTTTGTTGTGGACACCTTGAGTCAATTTCTTGTAAAGCCCAAAAGTGTTCACTTGGTTGTTGCAAAACATGTGATAAGGTACTTTAAGGGTACATTAGAGTTTGGTATCAGTTATAATGGAGATCATGACTTCTGACTAAGTGGTTATACCAATTCAGATTGGGCTGGAAGTGTCTCTGACAGAAAGAGCACTTCAGGATGTTGTTTCAGTTTGGGGTCATCAATGATCTCATAGCAGAGTAGGAAGAAATCAAGTATTTCTCTCAACAGGACAAAAGCAGAATACATTGCTTCATGTTCCACCAATTGTGAAGCCATATGGCTTCGAAAGTTGTTGACAGGTCTATAAGATCCGGAGATGGAAGCAATCGTGATTCTATGTGATAACCAGAGTTGTATAAAGATGACAAAGAACCTTGTGTTTCATGAAAAATCAAAACACATAGAAATATGATATCATTACATATGTGATATGATGTAGAGAGGATCCGTAAATATCAAGTATGTTAGCATGGATGAATAGGTTGGAGATGTATTGACCAATCCTTTGTCTTGTGTAAAGTTTGATCACTTTCGAGATAAGCTTGGTGTAGTTCGAAAGAACCTCCCTCAAAAGGGGGAGTAGTGTTGATGCCAGCCTCTTGATGAAGTTTTCCAACTTCATGTTGATGTTGTTGTGATTCCAACCTCATGCTCAAGATTTCTATCTTCGTGCTGATGTTGTTGTGATGTCACCCTCGTGCTGAAAATTTCGAGCCTCATGTTGATTTTATTGTGATTCCAGCCTCGTGCTGTAGATTTCCATCTTCGTGTTAATGTTATTGAGATGTCAACTTTGTGTTGAAGATTTCCAACCTAGTGCTGATGTTGATGATGCTCCAGCCTTCGTGTTTTGATGTTGTTTTTGTTGACGTTGTATCAAACTTGTGTTTTTATTGATGATGATGATGTATTAGTGTTATACTAATCCATGTTAATGCAGATGATGATGATGATGATGTTATTCTAGCTCCATGTTGTGGATGATGATATTGATGATGAGAAAAAATTCTGATGATTTATAGATATGCTAGTTAGTGTTCCATATGTTGTTGATATTGCTTCCATGTCTTTTTGCTGATGATGTTGTAGAATACCCTTCTTGTTAAGGGGGAGTGTTGAAATATTGTAAATGCAAAGAGGATTCTATTTATTATTGAGTTATTATTCATTAGATCAATCCCATTTTGTGGATTGACCATGTCGGACATTGTAATTGACCAAATCCCCTTTTGTGGATTGGAACCCTAAATATATTATGCAAATTAAGAAGTCGGACCCCAGGCTAGTTAAAGTGATTTTAACCACTAAGAAGACAAGTTGGCCCTGCCATGTGAAAATACACCTTTCCAGCTCTTGCCAGTTTGTATAAATAAAGGAATCCAGAGCCTCATTATCTCACTCACTCATTTGTTCATCTAGTGCGCAAGTTTGGTAGCTACAATTGGAAGAAGAAGGAAGAGATAGGTGCATTGTTGAGTGTTGGATATTCTCTAGTGTTTTAGTTTATTATCTTGGCATTGTATTGGCTATCTATATTAAGAATTTTTTTGTTGGGTTTTCTCCCCCATGAGGGTTTCCCAGGATAAATGTTGTGTATCTTGTGATTGTATTTCTCTCAATGATCATATCTATGTTATGCTTATCTAGTAAATTGAAAAAAAAACTAATAATAGCTTAAACCTTAACAATCAATATATATGCCAAAAAGGGTATGGGACAAGGGGAAACCTTGTTTGACTCAAATATTGCATTTAATCTCTTCTGACCATCCCTCAATGTTTTTAAAATTAACAATAACATTCTCATACATCCTTATTGTAGAAGCCGTCAAGTCGAGAGGCACTTTTATCTCTTCCAACCTATTCGAAAGGTTTTCTCTAGGAACCATGTCAAAAGCTTTTTTAAAGTCAACAAAACAACAAAAAATGATTGGTTTTAGTATTGCGTAACTTTTGTGCAATGATCCTAAAGGTAACAAGATGGCCCACTATTGAATGATATCTCTAAAACCCAACGTGTCGTTTAACTCTTTTACAATGACTTTCTAGCCAAAGGATAATCTTCTTTTCCAAAATAATTCCATAAAGATTGGCTAAAAATAGGCTAATTATAATGGTCCTATAATTAGAGGGAATGTTTCTATCCTGTTTTTAAAAATAGGAACAATGAGGCTTTTCCTTGTGTATGTGAGGGATAATAAATCCACACTTAAAATGTATTTATATTGATGTATGTATTTGTTTAATTTCCTTTAAATATTTTACTTATAAAATATGAATTCAACTAATGGATATGTTATTAGTATGTATGCACAACTTGAGTGGGCCTAATGGTTAAGATGATATATTTCTTCATAAAAAGTAACAAGCTCAAATGACTAAGGAAGTATAGTATGTATTTTGCTTGTCATAACTTTAAAATTAGATTATTATTATATAAATATATGATGATATTTTTTTATAATTTTTCTTGATTGGTGTATGAGACCCCCTTGTTTGTGGGATTTGACTAGTAAAATCTAAAGAGATATACATACCCTACCCCATATTCGATATGAAATTCATTACTTTAATATTAGACACCAAAATACTTCATAAGTGGAAAATTTGAGTATGTAAAAAAACAAATTGTAGTGCAGTTTGCTGACCAAAGGAGGTGGGTTCGCTATTCGACAATCCCAAATTTGTTCAACGGTACAAACATGCATGAATAAGCTTCATACATAGTATTGAAAATCTTCACTAATATATACAATTTAAAATTTACCAAAGGGCAATGTTCATCCTAGTAGTTAATGATAAAAACAACATAGTCATAAGACTCAATATTGAAATTCCACGAGGAAAAGGATCAAAATTGTGTTGAAAGTAGTTGAAACTCGATAGACATTAATAGGTGCAGATGCTCCCCCAAGTTAGATCTGTAGCTCTCCAATCCATTTTATTAACTCATTCCATTGAGCTTTTACATAAATCTACTTTTAGCCGAATAATGCAGCGTTTGGTTAATGTTAGAGATCGCGTTAAACAAAAACAGCGTTTCTTACAAAAGGGGCATTGAAACTGAGAAAATCGAAAAGATTGAGATAGAAAAACATGCACATGGGAAATAGAGAAGCCAAAATAGTGGCACCTGTTTGAACAAACCATGTTTCGAAGGATGACAACTAACGAAAAACAAAGCGCATCAAACGCAAATAGACGCTCAAAAATTCGTGATCAACCTCTGATCCCATCCCTCAAGAAACATTAATTTCTTTGAATAAATATAATTACTAATTTTATGATAAAATATAAGATATTGATATCTTTTATCTTCGCACATTTGATTAGGTCAACAAAAATTTAAATTTAAATTTTTATATATTTAAAAAACAAATTTATCAACAAACATTGTTTAATTTTTTTATATTTTAATTTGTTTCACACAAAACCATATTTTCACACAAAACCCTGAATGCGGTTGCACCATATTTTCACAGAAAATGCTGCTGCACGCGTTAGACTATAATTTTTCACTTTCATTTATTATTATGTATATTATGTTAGATTGCACAACTTATTCCGACTAGATTGTATAACGACCCCCTTTCAGTAATAAAGTGAAATATTTAAAACGAACAGACGCCTTCTCTAAAAACACTAACCTAAATCTAGGTTTTAAAATGGACAAAATACATTAAACAACTAATTTTTTAAAATGGAGAAAAGCATCGTGAAAGAACCTTAAAAACTGCTGAATGACTCTGTAAAAACAGAACCTTGAATACAACAGTTGTTACAGGGTTACACTATAATATTTATATCGTTGCAGGGTTACACTATAATATTTATATTTGATATGATTTGTGAGAGAGTTAATAAATTTATAAATTCATTTAATTGATTTGATTTGTGAGAGGGTTAATAAATTTGTAAATTGATTTGATTTGTGAGAGAGTTAATATATTTATAAATTTATTTTTTAAATATAATATATCTTTTAATTGTTTATAATTATTTTAGTTTTTATATTTTTAGGGATATTTGCTATTTAGTTTTGTCTGAAATCTGGTTATAAATTATGGGATCTGTATATTTGTACATTTGAGTGGTTAATTCTATATAATTTATCTTTGTCTTAAATTTAATGACAAATTATTAAATATGCTAGTGACTAAATCTATATAATACCACTGTCCAGAAGTTTTTAAATAATCTGAATTTATTTATACATACAAAAAAAACTACAATTTAAAAGAAAAAAATTACAATTTCCTCCAAATTTATAT
>JZKD02S0008019.1:257957-276644 GCA_000966675.3 Picea glauca | reverse complement strand
GTTCTACATCTCAAGATCCAATATTAGCAAGTATGTTACTAAGGAAGAAAATAAGTATGCGTGACATCTATAATGCTGACACATCAAATTCATTTTTAGTTTTTGATCTGTTTTCACAAATAGATGATCCATTAACTTTTGAAGAAGTTGTCAAAGATGATGTAAGGGCAGAAGCCATGGATGAAGAAATTAAGTGTATAGAGAATAATAAAATATGGAAATCAGTAGATGTCCCTTAAAATAAGTATGTAATAAGTGTGAAGTGGATTTATAAAACCAACCAAGATGTAGAACGAAATGTGCAAAAGCACAAGGAAAGATTAGCTGCAAGAGGTTTTACACAACAACCTGGAATTAACTTCAATGAAACATTTACACTAGTTGTGTGCATTGACATAGTTAGAACGGTGTTAGCCATTGTTGTGCAGAACAAATGTCTTGTTTATCAAATGGATGTAAAGTCAACATTTTTGAATGGACATTTGGAAGAAGAGGTATATGTGGAACAACCACAAGGCTATGAGCTTGCACGACAAGAAAACAAGGTATACATATTGAAGAAGGCATTGTATGGATTAAATCAAGCTCCCATATCTTGGTACAGTCACATATATTCCTACCTCGTTCAAAATGGATTTCAGAGAAGTGAATGTGAGACAACATTGTACATCAAAGTAAATCAACAAGGTAAAATGTTAATTGTTTTCTTATATGTAGATGATTTTATTTTTACAAGAGATTTTGACATAGAAGAATATAGGTCAGTCACGAAGGATGAGTTTGAAATGACTAATTTTGGGCTTATGAGATATTTTTTGGGTATTGAAGTTCACCAGTACAAAGTTGGTATATTTGTTTCATAATCTAAATATGCACATGAAATTATGAAAAAATCATTATGATAAATTGCAAACAACCCCCAACACCTGTTTAAAATCATTATGAAAGGAAGATGAAGGGTCCAAGGTGGATCCCACATTGTTTAAAATAATGGTATGAAGTCTTATGTATATGACAACAAAAAGGCTTGATATTATCTATGGAGTGAGCCTAATTTCAAGGTTAATGGAAACTCCAAAAGAATCCCATTGGAAGGTAGGGGAAAAAATTATGAGATATGTGAATGGAGAAAAATATTTTGGGATTAGGTATTCCACTTTAGAAGATTTCAAACTTATTGGATACATTGACAATGATTCTGGAGGTATCATAGATGATAGGAAAAATATCTCTGGGTACCCATTTCATTTTGGAACAGGCATAGTGTCATTAGCATCAAGGCAGTAGCCCATAGGCACTCTTTCATCAACAGAAGTTGACTACATCGCAGCTACAAGCTCAACTTGTCAAGTAATTTGGATGAGAAGAATGCTAAAATATTTGTTACAGGAACAACATGAACAAACTACACTATTTTTTGACAACTACTCCGCCATCATGTTATCCAAGAATCATGTGTTTCGCAAGAAAACTAAAAAAATTGACAAAAGGCATCATTTTATCAGATAATTAGTGAATAAAAAAGGGATTTTCTTAGAGTTTTGTTGGTCAAAAGAACAAGTTGCAGATATATTTACAAAATATTTGGCAAGAGATGCATTTCAAAAAATCTGCAGTTGCCTAGGAGTCGGTGCAGTCGCATATCTTTGATAGTTCATGTCCATTCAAATTTTTTATTAATTTTTTTTCTTTTTTAAACTCACCTACTTATAATTAAGGGTGAGTGTGTCCCCAAGGGGGCATATCAATTGGCAAGTGCCGTGAAAATGAAGTTCCATGAGGTTTCAAGTTCAACTCCCCCCGACTTACAATGTGTGTCACGTAAGGGGCATCGTGGGCACATATGGAGGTTATAGTGGTAGAAGTTGGATAACATGGCCACTTGTAATGCGAGCACGTTCCCAACTAGTTGTTGATTCCGCCAAACATAAAAAAAAAAAAATAATAAAATAAATAAAATAAAATAAAATAATTAAGGGTGAGTGTTGGAAATATTAATTACAAGTCGGTGTGCTTTAAGTCTGCACCGACTTAGTGAGTGATTCAGTGCACCATCCTGCAAGTTTCAAATTTGTGAGCTCTACATTTATGCAAACTCAGTTTTGTCAGTCAACAACTATGGAAGTTATTTATGAACCGATCTTTAACTTCCTCGAGCTATGTTAAGTATATAGAAGTCAATCGTATTGATTGGCATCTTTATTTATTGAGTTAGTTTTACTTCTACAGGAAGTTTCAGTGTTATCTATATATGTCTGAGTCTATAGGTAGTTGAAACAAAGGAAAAGAGAGTGTGTCAGTTGATATTTAGCAACAAAAACAACTCTGAGGAGTTGAAGAAGTCAGAGATCTCAAGCTCTCGTTTTTGTAAGTTTGCAGAAGTTGTTGGAGTCGAAGCTCAACATAGTTTTTTATTCAATATTTGTGCACAGTGCCCAAGTTCATAATATATTAAGTATTTTGTCTTTTCACATATTTTCTGAATGTTTGTTATGTTTGTGATTTTATGTGTTAAATATTAGCACAATGTCAATAAATTGTTTATTAAGTGTTTTCATCACAGTGTGCAGTATATCGTGCAGTCTGGGAATTGGGCGGTAAGTTTTGAGAATTCAACAACAAAGTTTGTGTAGCACACGTTATTTGCAACTATGTTGCGTTGAGTTTTTCATGCATTGTAGATATCATAAGGTATTGGATTTACAAATAAAAATTATGTCAAATCAAATTATATTTTTGTTTTCGAAGTATTGTCATGCTTCCCCATTTGAATATTCATAGGAGGAAGGTTAACTACAAACAAGTCAGTGGGGTCAGAAAATTTAAGAATCGTATTCGGGTAAATTCATGGAGGTGGGTAACACTTCTGTGACAATCCTATCTCCAAAATTCTGAAAGACATTCTTTTGGCTGAACTAATTTTTTTTCTCGGTCGAAAGATCTTTTTTTCGCCGAAATATGTTTCAGCCGAACCTTTGAACGTCAAATTGAATGGTACAGTGAACATGCCCTCGATTTTTGTGTAGAATTTTATCCATATGGATTTTTTTCATCTGATAACCTCTTTTTGGCCCAAAGATATTTCAGTCGAAAAGATATTTCGGCCGAAAGAATATTTCGTCTGAAATATTCTTTCGGCTGAACTATTTTGCGGCCAAGGTATTATTTCATTGGCATATTTGTTGATACTTCAACATAATGATCATTGGCTTATTGGTGGATCCTTCAAAATAATGATCATTGGCTTATTGGTGAATACTTCAACATAATTAGCTCTCTGAACAAAAATAAAAGAGGCATAAGAAAGCTCGACCATGAATCCCAATCCTTCTTGATACCATCAAATCCCTCAATCATCAATGACATTTACATCTAGAACAATTGTAGAAGAGACCAAAATCAGGTGGCTTCAAGACTCAATTTCTTGGGACACATGGGCCTTATTATAAGACTCCCACCTTCACTCCAATTTTATCCCACATCTAAATATAACCTTCCTCACCTTCATCTCGAAGGACGACAAGGTGGAAAACCCCAACAAATGTTTCCTAATTTCCTTCTATAACATGGTCTACAGAATTATCAGTAAAATCATCTATGTGGAGGGGAGACAAATATTGGATTGGGTTATCCTTTCCACATGGTTGAATCCACTCTCTGAAAATTTCCAAAAACCTCGGTATGCTCTTAAAATTGGATGTCTAAATCCCTCGATAAAATTATTACTTTCCCTTACCTTTTGTTCTTACTTTTAAATCCTGGTCAACTACTCCCCTTCTACTTTCTCCCCCTCCAATGGTGTCAGGCAGATAAATCCCCTCTCAACCTTCATATTCATATTGATGGATGAATGTTGTGACAAAACCATCAAAACAACTGTCGTAGAAAATAAAATGAAGTATTGTTTGTTGACGATGGGGAACATCCCATCTCCATTCAACAATTTGTTGATGACAATATGCTCGTGACTCAGTCTACATCCAGACAAGACAATGATCATTCTTAGTTTTTTTTCTTTCACACTACCTCTGTTGTACACGATGACATCTACAGTATCCTTGAATTCCAAAGGAGCTCTCTTCCATCAAAATATATCAGTTCCTTCTCATTGAAAACAGACGATGAAGTTCATCATGGGATGACCTCCTCTCCTAAATGAATAAGAAATTTTCTAATTGGTCCTTCAGAATGCTCAATCCATCGTGAAAACTGGTACTTCTCAAGTATATCCTTAAATCCATGTCTCTTTACTTGTTTAAATCCATGGTTTCTTCCAAAGTGATCCTAAAAGTTGTCTGAAACCTTCAAATATCCTTTGTGTGGGGTGGAACTTGCAAAGAAAAGAAATGGGATTTAGTCACTCGGACATGCTCAATCTCTCTAACCTCAAATGAGGACTCATTCTCAAATATCCATATGTCCCTAGTTCATTATGTGGAGCTAAATGAAGTACTACACTCTATGGGACCTTCTTTGGTGCAAGAAGTACTACCCTCTCATAGAGTCTCGGGACATGATCATAATTTCGGGAAAATTTTCAAGCTCCGTAATATGGAACAATGTCCGTAAAAATAAAGATATTATCCAGAGTCATTGTTTTTGGGAATTCAACGATGGAACCAATGCTTTATTTTGGGATGAAACATAGCAACAACTTCCTCCTTTCCACCACAATAAGGAAATTCTTTCGAATGGATGTGAGTAGAATTTTGAACTTCTTCTTCTATCTGGCCCTGACCACGAATTTATGATGTATCTTAGCTAGCAAATGTTTGACTGGATATAATTTGGAACTATATCATAAAGTAATGATGTCATTGATTTAAAATTTAATTAGATGGCATATTTCTTCCATCCAACCAAACATGGCGTAAAATTAATTGTTGATTTTCATGGACTGTGCTCCATACCCATTGGATAGATGAAATTTGATTTCCCATATAGAAAACCACTACTCTGTTACTAGACTTTGACCCATGTACTCTTCATATATTATGAGTTTCCATCATAGTAAGTTCTTATCATGTTGTGAATTTGCCTTGTCACTTGTACTTTTGGAGCATTTCATCAACTTTATGTCCTAATGTGTGCTCGTCTAAATATTGTTTCCATTTTTGGTTGATTTACCAAGGTTATTTATGCTAATACTTAGAAACCAAAATATATTTGAAATGGGCATGGGTAGTGGAGTTATACATCACCCTATTATAATTGTCTCTAACATAAAGAACATTTCTATTAATTTTGTCTTATTTTTTATTCTTTCTTCATATTTTTTGTTGGTCAATGTTGGAGATATTAAATCGTACATGTCTCGTGATTAAATTTTAATGAATTTTCAAAGGATAGATATTGAGATAAGATGTCAAGATGAGAGTCTACAAACGTTCTTCGCAAACGCTCTAGGCTCTCCCAAAAAGAAATAAGAGGAACCCCTTCTTCGACTGAGACTCTGAGTGACCAAGAACAATCTCGTCAGATGAGACTATCAAATGAGTCTGCGAATAGATCAACTACAGAATGTGCTCAAGAAAGTGATCTGGATGCAGCCTTCTTAGATAGGTTGTGCATTGATACTCCTACACTTGAGAATGTAGGGAATACCTTAGGACAAGAGAATATGCTTGGTAATTTTCTTTGATTTTGTTTATTTTTATTGTATTTTTGTGTATTTAAATTTATGTCATGTTAAATGTTGTAATTACTTTCAAATGTGTGTGTAGACAATGAGTTTAGAGAAAGGGATGACAATGAAAGAGAGAGTAGGTGTCACAAATATTCTAATGTTAGAGCAGAGGTTGAAGGTGGATTTAGGAGGCCACGTTATAAAGAAACAAAATATTACACTCCTACGTCCACATATCCTTCAGATGTTGGTGATGAACTTCCCTGGGAAGGGACTACTGAAGCAATGACCCTTGAGCGATGCTCAAGTGTTAAAAGGAGGTTGGAAAATGATTTGGAGATATTGTAACTCCTTCAAGGGAGTAAACAAAGATTGGATATTTTTTTTCATTCATTGCAAAACTTTATGGACGCATATCAAAAGATGGGGCCAACCACTGACAATTTTATCGATCTAATGAGGCGACAAAAGTTAGAGGTCATGGGCCCTGATAAATGGGACGCAGTAAAAAATAAAGTTTTAAAAGACAACGCAACTTCTATGTTCAATTTCAAAGATGGGACAAAGAGAAAGATGTTGAAGGTGCAATATTTTAAGCTCCCGGACATTGTAGAACATATGTATAACAAATTTTTGGCAGCATATGGGAAATTGTTGTGGAACGATGAGGTTCCACATTATTTTGCAACACACTTTTATGCATATTTTTTCATGGACATGCACCCTGATTATACTAGTCTACCATTTGATTATTATGGGGTTGGTAAATGACAAACATATGATAGAAAATAAGAATATCAAAATGCGACATTGAAGAGGCCTTGACGACCTTTAGTATCTCACCAAATAGAAGAATTTTATTCACATTCAGAGTTGCGAACTTCATCAAAGGTTGGAAAAGAGTCTAGGAATGCAATCAAGAAAAATTTAGAATTGATTTTTTATGGTGTTGATGTTGGCTTGAACCGTCAGTAAGAGAAATCCAATTCTCGGGCCATATTTGTTTATAAAACAGATGTGGACTTAGATGCCATGTCAATAGAGGATCTTAAGGAGTATGCAAAATTTTGCTATGATGGTTGGAAGAAGGTCATTCAGAATCATGACTCGAACAAGAGATTGGTATGTGTTCTAGTTAGTAAAATTTTTACGCATTTTAGGATAGTTTACTTCTAATTATAGATTTAGATACATATCATTGTATATATAGAAATAATTGAGTTGTTATTGTCATTAATTGTTGTTTGGAGATATATTAAATGAACCTCCAGTAAATAGGGGACTTGATTCCACAAGTTTAAATTTAGATTGGTTGAATCATATATGTGTTTTCTAATATCCACATATGAACACTTTAGTTGTCCAGTCTCCAATATTTTGAATAAGATCAACAATATTTATAATTTTGTACAAATGTGAACACATTGAATCCTAGATTTAGTTCTTAGTTGTGTTGTTCACAAATCCCTATTCCATCTCCTACTACTTGGGCAAGGTTGTCTCAATTCTCATTGGGAGATTTTGAAGAGGTTGGGAGTTCACAGGTATCATTGCATGTGTTAAAATCATTTAAATTTAATGTGTTAAAATCATTTAAATTTAATTTTCAAATTTTCAAATTTTCAAATTTGAAATGCGTTATATAGGGTAGTGTGTAGAAGAGAGTACCTAAGAGTGTGCATGGGAGTGAGATTGTGATTGATAATGAAGGGGTGGAAACACCCATACCTGGGAAGGATGTGTCCATTCATGATGATTCATAAATGTATGTTCATTGCACATTAGTGAGTTTTAATTTGATTTTATGTTGGGGTTTTATATAAAAGTGTTCAAGCTTATGTTAAATACACTTATATTTTTTACTTTTATCAAATTTTTGTTTTCTCAAACTTTTCGTTTAGCCTTTCTTATTCAATGCTTTGATCAATTATTTTGAAATATATAGAACCCTTATATAAGTTTATCATTGTCTTAAATGGTACATTCAAACTTATTTAAGTTTATATCATGATGAAGACCTAATTTTGAACTTGAACATTTGATTATTCGAGAACAGACTTTATCCCACATCAGAAAAGCAAAAGTTTCTAAATTTTATTTGATTGCATTCCTTGTCTTCTTGTCCAAGAATGGCATAGTATGGACATTTGTGTTTTCTACGTACAACGAAAGGAATTTATTCGTATTGTCAAACTCTAAACTAAATTGGTTACTAACTACAAAAACCAACATTCAAGTAGATTTACATATAAAGTATGCATATGTATATTTGAGCTAGCTCACACATATTGTATATGTGAGCTAGCTCGTAGATAATTTCAAAGAGCATTTGATTATATGTAATATGAATACATCCCAAAGATGAAAT
The DNA here is from genome assembly GCA_000966675.3 of Picea glauca. Lineage (NCBI taxonomy): Eukaryota > Viridiplantae > Streptophyta > Pinopsida > Pinales > Pinaceae > Picea > Picea glauca. The sequence continues at coordinate 268,650 of JZKD02S0008019.1, read as the reverse complement.
ATTTAAATGGTTTTTGAAGAATGACTTAATATATGTGCATATTAGTGTTTTGTTCATGTACATGAAAGATTATATGAGAACATCTATTCCACCACAGAAAGATGAGATAAATATTTTTCGAAATAATGGTTTTTAAAATGGAAATGTTTGAACTTTCATAGATATAAGTAATTTCTTGGAAGAGTGGCTTAATATGGATATTTATGAGTCCTTTAATTTGAAAGGGAATTATGAAATTTGATTATATGACCACTGTAGAAGATAAGAGAAGTATATTTCTGTTGAGTAAATAGGATCAAATAAGATCACCTGGGATGATAATTTCACTTGAAAGATTTGAGACTTTACCCACAAGGAGATAAGTATTTCATTGGAAGAATGAATTAATATGGAGATTTCTGAACTTTCTTCATACACAGTTCTGTATTTATTTTCAGATTATTATCTAACTATAAACACAATTTTTTTTAACCAAGAACACAATTTTTCTCTTTAATTTTTTTTAAGATTTTAGATAAAATTTTATAAATTGTTTAAATCATGTATGCTTAATGTGGAGAGTAACTATTTTGGAAGTTTTGGAACTTTGTGAGGGAAAATATTAAATCTGTTTAACTGTGGTTAGGTATGTTATTATTTATTATTGTTTTTTATTGTTACAGATGTCTACATTATATTTGACGAAAACTGTGTTTACATTATATTTGTTGGAAATGAGTATGTTGGATGATGAGACTTAACTCTTTTGGTATGTATGTCAATTTTTCTTTAACCACAACTTGTTTTATTTATCTAAATCTAAAATGGTACATGTGTACATTTTATTTTAAATTTGTACATAAATTTTATTGTAAAATTTTAATTTTTGAATTCTATTTTTTTTCAGGTATGAAGCGATCTATCTTAAAACGATGGCATAGAGTTCATAATTTTGGAGTCAAATGTCTTAGTTTTTGTTATCATGATAAAATGGATGTGGAACCTATGTATTTGGCGTTGTAACTATTCAAACTTTTATTATTATTATTATTATTATTATTATATATATATATATATATATATATATGGAATTAAAAATATCAATTTATTGTCTTATACTTGATTTTTGTTTTATTGTTTATATGATACGATTAATTTCTCAAAATATCAATTAATTCAAGAAAATGTGAAATAAAAATTACAGTTTTTCACTTATAATTTAAATTTTGTTTGATTTGGAAATATGGTTGAAAATAGTCAAAACAAGTCATCACACATGAAACATTTTCATTCACACCACTAGTATTTTATAGGATTTGTTCAATGGAAGCTTATAATACATTGTTCTTATTTTAGTAATATTGATTTTCTTTTTTAAGCTAGCCATAACATAAATATGGTTTTCATATTCTAACTTTTGTATTTATATGACATTAATTTTGTATTTTCTCCATTTCTTCATTGCATCACAATTTATGTTCCATAAATAGTAGGTTTGTGGCATTTCCATTTCACCAATAGAGATCTCTATGAAGTTAAAATGATGAGAGTCACTATATTTACTATGTCAATGTTGAAATAAAATGGCTTTGTTGTTAATCTGTTAATCACTAATACTAATGTAAGAATAGTTGTGTTTTGGTTTGGTTCAAGACTTGGTTTGATAGATTTTGGTGGTCTGACCAATGCTCAAAGGTGTTTGCACTAAGTTGATGGAAAAGAAGTGGCAAAGTTGTTAGTTTTGATCTAATGTTTATATATTCTCCTTAAGATACAATGAATTAAACTAAACATCAAACTCTTAAATACTTTCCTACTATGTATTAATTTAAATGCTTCATTTTATGTTATAGATTATCAAAATTCAACATAATCATCTATATGAAAGAACTAAGAAAATTAGTGTAACAATGTGTTAGAAGACATAGAAAGAAAGTATCACATGCACAAATGGAAGAATGAATAAAGCCACTATAAATATTACAAAGTAATAGAGACATGGTCTCACATTTACATCAATAGCTCAATGCAAGGTTTTAATGGTTGTCTTTGAATGGTAGGATTTTGGCGTTTCCATTTCAGCAATAGAGATCTCTATTAAATTAAAATGATGAGGGTCTCTATCTTTACTATGTTAATGTTGAAATGAAATTTCTTTGTTAATCTGTTAATCACCAATATTAATGTAAGAATAGTTTTGTTTTCGTTTGGTTCAAGACTTGGCTTGATAGATTGTTGTGGTATGACCAATGCTCAAAGGTGTCTGCACTAAGTTGATGAAAAAAAAGTGGCAAATTTGTTATTTTTGAATTAATGTTTTGTATATTCTCCTTCTTACAATGCATTAAATTAATCATCAAACTCTTTGACGCAAACCCCTTCCCTCCAAAGGGATGATTGATGTCCCAGTCTTGTATCATTTGGATTCATGTGTCGGGACGACTCGTTGGGTCCCTACAGGCATCCGAAACTATCTTACCCACACACACAAGCTCTTCCACTAGTGACCACGGTTATGACCGTGGGTATACCTTCTTCGCGGTTCAAACTTCTGGGATGTTTCAAATATTTTCTTCACTCCTTCCCGAAGCACTTAGCTCTGAGTTTCCAACTAACGCCACACGTCTCCTCAAATTCGTCAACCCCACAATCGTTTGGACTTTGAGACCCCACAAAACTCTAGGCCTTTAACTCACAACATATAATCTCCTACTTCTCAAACTCTTGGATCTCGCTGCCACATGCTCTCCTGTCATCAACGATCAAGATTGAATCATGACTTCAGACTTCGCAACCTGGTCTTCATCAAGTTCCCAACTTTTCGAACTCTGAAGTATTGAAACACTTCACAGTTATCCTCCGCATAGCCCTACCAGATCCAACCATCTGGATTTGTTCGTTTCCCCCTTGAGAACGAATCTCGCACTCATCGGATTTGAAAAGAAATTCAAGGACTCCTTTCCTTGAAGATTTCCATCACTCTCCCTCCTAAGCTTCCCTTCTCGATTTTTCATTGAACAATCTCTTCAACCCTTAATCGAGTTCTCTCCTTGTGCACACTTTGCAACAAAATTTCATCCACACTCGCTCCTTTGTGAATGATTTCTCACTCCTTGCGATTGTTTTCCAACCACTTCAATCCATCGTGACCGAATCACGCTATCCTTCCTGATGTTTCGAGTTTTAAAACTTCGTCACACACTCCTTGCAAACGTCAATGCACTCCTTGCAGGTGTAAGAGTTTCACTATCTCTTCTAAGCTTTCGACTCAGTCACACACTCCTTTCGAAAACTATGCACACCTTGCACTTGATCAATGAAAAGAAACAATTGAAAATTATCAACTCCTCGCAATGACTTATACATTTAACAAAGCAAATGTAGTCATGGATTCAAGAATAGAAATAACAGGGAATTGAGAAAAATAACAGAAATCCTACCATTCATTCAGATAGACACATAACCATACACAATTGGGACAATATATCTCTGTTATATTTATCCAACTAAAACTTACACACATTCAGACAACTTTTTTCTGCATTTCCCCACTCTTAGCTTACAGTGGAAATCTACACATACTAGATTCAACCGTTACAATAGCTATCAACCACAATTGACAACTACCAACAACCCTTACTGGGAAATATTACAAATCTTTATACAAAGAGGTCCTCTTTGAGAATTCCCTCCGACTACTCCATGCTACCTTAAATGGAATTAAATGATATCAACTACTTAACGCCTATTACAATAAATATTGCATAAGAAAAATAATAGCACAAGATCCAAATCTATACTACGATCCGATCCATAAAACAAAATACATTCCCCCATCATCTTTCGTGACAGCTCAACCTTCAAACATTCAAAGATATTCATAACTCAAAAAGTTTTTTCAGATATCTCATTAATACATTGATCAGTTTGAAATTCAAAATATTTCAAAATCTGTGTTAGTGAGCCCAACTATCCTCCATGCTTGTGCTTTGTTGGTGATGCTCTTGCATCATACTCCCTTGGATGAAAAATTCATGGAATCATGTCCATGAGCTCCTGCACCAATTTTCCATGCTTCTGGATATTTGTTTCATTAACCCATCTTGCATCTTTCGCTGGTCATCCTTTCCATTTCACCAAGTATTCAAAATATGTCTTTCTTTTAGTCTTCTTACTAATTCTTTGATCTATGATATTTTCCATCTGTGCATTCTTTGCTACATGCATCTTTTTCTCCCACTGAATCTTCCTTTGATCTTCATCTCTTTCGATTCCATCTTCCTTGTAAAGATATAGGTCTGTGATATTGAATATGGGCGATATACCCACATCTTCCAGAAGCTCTAACTCATAATAATTCTTGCCAAACCTCCTCAAGATTTTACATGGCCCTATCTTTTTCAACTTCATCTTGTTATATGTTCCTATCGGGAATCTTTCCTTTATCAGATGTGCTAGAACTTTATCTCCGACTTCAAATTCAAGATTTCTCCTGTGTTGATCGGCTCTATGCTTGTGTTCGCAATTGGTCTTCCTCAACTGCTCCTTGATATCATTATGAATTTTTTGCATCTCTGCAACAAATTCGTTGACTCCCGCACTTCCAAAATCACCTTGCTTCAGATCTCTTAGCTCTGATACTCCTCTCAGATTCATCCCATAAACAATTTGAAATGGAATTTTCCCAGTGCTCCTATTCACTGAGTCATTATATGAAAACTCGACTTGTTCTAGAATCTGATCCGACTGACTATGGTGTTCAGTGACCAAACACCTCAGTAAATATCATAGGCTTCTATTCACCACTTCAGTCTGTCCATCCATATGTGGATGATATGCAGAACTAAAAGATAGCTTTGTCCCCAACTTTTTCCACAACATCCTCCATAAATGACCAACAAATGTGGTATCCCTTTTCGAAACTATACTCCTGAGAAATCCATGGAGTCTCACAACTTCTCCAAAAAATAGATTCGCAACATGTGTTTCATCACTAGTCTTCTGGCATGGGATAAAGTGTGCCATCTTTGAAAATCTTTCCACCACCACAAATATGGAATCACTTCCTCTTTATTTCCTTGGAAACCCCAACACAAAACCCATGCTTATTGCATCCCAAGGCCTCTTTGGAATTGGCAATGGCTGATACAACCCAGTGTTATGTTTCCTCCCCTTTGCATACTAACAAATCTTGCAGTTGTTCATGAATATCATTAACTCCTCTCTCATACCTGGAAAATAATATGAGCTAGCTATTTGGGAAAGTATTTTTTCATGGCCAAGGTGTCTGGCTAGACATCTTTTGTGCTTTTCCTTTAGCAAATTCTCCCTCATCGAGCATCCCGATATGCACAACTAGAATCCTTTGAACAACAACCCATACTGAATTAGATATTCAGCCCACTGGCTTCTATGTCTGAGCCCAAAATTCATACATGCTTCATATGCCTCTCCAAAATATGGATCATTGTGGTACATTTCCTTAAGGTGATCAAACCCCAAGGTTTTGACCTGAAATTCCTGCAGAATCAAAATTCTCCTACTCAATGCATCCACGAATTTGTTAGCATTTCCCGAAATATGTTTAATGACAAAAATGAAATTTTTCATCAACTCTATCCACTTAGCATGTTTTTGGTTTAACTTCTCCTATCTCGTTATGAATTGCAGAGCATGATTATCACTATATAAAACAAACTCCTTTGGTATGAGATAATGTCTCCATTTCTTCAACACTTGGATTATGGCATAGAACTCTTTGTTGTATGTAGAGTACTTATGTTTAGCTTCATTCATCTTCTCATTGAAATATGAAACAAGTCTATTGTCCTGGCTTAAGACCACTCCAATTGCAACTCCAATTACATCACATTTTACCTAAAACGTCTTTCCGAAATCCAATAGAACCAGAATCAGTTGTTCAGTTATTTTCTCCTTCAATATGTTGAAGCTCTTCTTAGCCTCTTTTGTCCATTTGAAAGACTTATGTCTTTTATTTACTGTATCCATCATCTAAGCACTAATCCTGCTAAAATTGTTGTTGAAATTCCTATATAAACTTGCTAACCCATGGAATCTTCTTACCTCAAAGATATTCCTTGGTGACAACCATTCTTTGATCACTTTCACCTTTTCGAGATCCATCTTCAACTCATTTGAAGAAATAACAAAACCCAAATATATGATCTCTGTCTTTAATAAAGACTTTTTCAAATTGATTAACAACTTCTCTTTCTGTAGCCTCCTCATCACCAATGATAAATGTCTCAAGTGTTCCCCCTTACTCTTTCTAAGTACTAGTATATCATCTAGATACATGGTCATGAACTTACGAATGAAATCCTTTAATACTTTATTCATTAGTCTAATAAAAGTGCTCGGGGCATTCGTTAGGCCAAACGAAATAGCAAGCCATTCATATACCCCTCATTCATATTGAATTTTTTGTTACACTCATCACCTTCTCTCATCCTGATCTGGTAATATCCACTTTTCAAATCTATCTTCGAAAAATAGTTGGTTCCACTCAAGAAATCCATCAGGTCGTCCATCCTTGGTAATGGAAATATGCATATGATGGTGATCTTATTTATGGCTCTTGAGTCTGTACACATTCTCCATCCTCCATCCTTCTTTGGACTTAGTACAGTTGGTACTGCACATGGACTCAAACTTTCTCTAACCAATACTTTGTCTAATAGATATTGAACCTATCTCTTCACTTCCTCATTCTCTTGAGGAGTCAACCTATATGCTGCTTTGTTCGGCAGGATTTCTCCTGGTATCAATTCAATGTGATGATTGATACTCATGATAGGTGGTAGTGAGTTTGGCAAATCATCCACTACAATATCAACGAAGTTCTCTAGTACCTCTTGAACTTACTCAGGCAAATCCTCCAATGAAGTACTAGTAAGGATAACCTTTGGTTTCCTCACTATAGAAAACTGCATCTCTTGTTCCTTCTTCACTTCATTCATGAGTTCCTTCCCACTCAGGATTCATCTTTCACCTTCGTTTGTTCAATCAGAAGCAACACGTGTGTCCTACCATTCATCTCTAAGGTGTATGTATTCCTCCTCCCATCATGGATAACATTTTTGTCATACTTCTACGGTCTTCCCAATAAAACATGATAGACATCCATAGGAATTACATCACATAGGATCTCATCCTTATATCCTCCTATTTTGAAATTAACCAGGTATTGTTGCGTAACTGTTACCTGATGACCTTTCTGCAACCATGAGACATTATACGATGTCATATGTGCATTCGTATCCAACTCTAGATTCTCCACCATCTCTGTGGATACTAAGTTTTCACTACTCCCACTATCAATTATCACCTTGGAAACTTTGTCCTTCATCTTGTAATCTATCCTGAGCAATTTGTTCCTTTGTACTAGATTTTCAGCCTATGGCTCTTTCTTCAAAAGAACCTCCTTCATCATGAAGGACCTTCCATCATCTACACCTTCTGCCTCAACATATCGCTTTTGTTCTTATGAGATGTGAGATTCACCTCATTTCTTTCTCTCAAGACAATCCCAAGACATATGTCATATCTTTCTGCAGGCATAACACCTTACTTCTCCTCCTCTGCCTCTTCCTCTACCTATGGGAAAATAGCTTCTACCCCCACTCTGCCTTCCGTGAAAAATTCCTCCTCTCTTAGAGTGACTATGTGGTCTCTCTGCCTCATCTCTGGGCTTCTATTCCTTATCTTGGGCAACTCCTTTGAATCTATTCTCACTTCGGCCCCTGTTCTGCTAACGCTGCTTTCTAGCCAACTTCTCTTCTTCCTTTAAAGCCATCTGATACACATATTCAACCATTATGATTGTCGCCATGTTGATTTCATACTGGATATCATATCTCAGGCCATTAATGTATCTGACAACTTTATCTTCATCTCTTTCCCTTTGTACATCTCTAATGTTTAGTTTATAGATATCCTCGGTGTACTCCTTCAAGTCAATTCTGTTTGTATCAGGTTATCCATCCTCCTGAACAGATTTATCTGGTAATCCTTGCGCATGAATTTTGCCTTCAACTTGGCTACCATTTAATCCCAACTCTTAATATTTTGTTTTCCTTTCCTCCTTCAGTCAGCCTGCAGTTCATCCCACCACAGTGTTGCATGTCCCTTTAGCCTAGTGAAAACATTTCTTACATTTTTCTCTTCCTTGACATCCTCATAGTCAAAATACTTATCCATTGCTCAAATCCAGTCAATAAATTCCTCGGTGTCTAAATTTCCTTCATACATAGGGATGTCAATCTTCGCTCAGGCAGCCAATTTGAAAACCTCTCTCAATAAGTGTTCTTCCATAACATCCTCAGCTACAACTTTTGCAACTTTGACCTCTTCGATTTCTGCTTCACTGACATCTCTAGCATCTGGTGCTCTCCTTTTTTCTCTCTCCATGGCATCCATCCTCGCACGTAGTTCTCTCATATCCCTTTCCATAGCTCTGTTAGATACATGTGGATCAACACGTCTCCTAGGTTGCATTGTGATTACATTTATCTTTCCTCCCTACGGAATTCAATTATGTATTTTTCTTTGATACCACTCTGATGCCAACCCCCTTCCCTCCAAAGGGATTCTTGACCTCCCGGTCTTGGATCGTTTAGATTCCTGAGTCAGAATGACTCCTTGGGTTCCTACGATCACTCGAAACTATCTTACTCGCACACACAATCTCTTCTGCTAGTGACCATGGCTATGACCGTGGGTCTACCTTCTTCATGGTTCGAACTTCAGGGGTTCCCGAATCCTTTCTTCACTCCTTCCCGAAGCGCTCAGCTCCGAGTCTTCAACTTACACCACACGTCTCCTTAGATTCACTGGCCCCACAATGGTTCAGAATTCATGACCTCGTGAAACTCTATGCCTTTCACTCAAAACCTCTAATCTCCCCCTTCTCTAACTCTTGGATCATGTTACCATGTTCTCTCCTTTGTTCAATGATCGGGATTGAATCGCGACTTCGGACTTCGCAACCCAATCTTCGTCAAGTTCCCAACTTTTCAAACCCTAAAGTATTGAAACACTTCAGAATTATCCTCCACGTATCCCTACCAGATCCAACCATCTGGAATCGTTTGTCTCCCCCTTGAGAACGAATCTCACACTCACCGTATTTGATAAGAATTTCAAGGACTCCTTGCCTTGAATATTTTCGCTAATCTCCCTCCTAAGCTTCCCTTCTTGATTTTTTGTTGAACAATCTCTTTGACCCTTAATCGAGTTCTAGACCTATTCACTTTGCAACATACTTTCATCCATACCGACTCCTCTATGAATGATTTCTCACTCCTTGTGATTGTTCTCCAATCGCTTCTATCCCTCATGACTGAATCACGCTATCCTTCATGATATTTCAAGTCTTAAAACTTTGTCCCACACTCCTTGCAGACATCAATGCACTCATTGCAGGTGTATGAGTTTCACTATATCTTCTGAGATTTCAAGTCGAATTAGACTTAGTCGTGCGCTCCTTGTGGACACAATGCACACCTTGCACTTTCTAAATGAAAAGAAACGATTGAAACTTATCTACTCATCACGATGACTTATACATTTAATGAAGCAAATGCAGTCATGCATTCAAGAACATAAATAAAAGGGAATTGAAAAAAATAAAACAAAAATCTACCATTCATTCAGATAGAGACATAACCATATGCATTTGGGACAATATATCTCTATTATATTTATCCAACTGAAACTTACACACATTCAGACAATTTTTTTCTAAATCTCCTCTCTCTTAGGTTACAATGGCAATCTACACATACTAGATTCAGCCGCTACAACAACTATCAACCACAATTGACAACTACCAACATACCTTACTTGGAAATATTACAAAGATTTATACAAAGAGGCGCTCTTCGGGCATTCCCTCCAACTACTCTATGCTACCTTAAATGGAATTAAAAGATATCAACTACTTAACACCTATTACAATAAATATTGCGTCAAACAAATAAGAGCAGAAGCTCTAAATCTGTATTGCGATCCAATCCATAAAACAAAATACATCCCTCCATCATCTTCCGTGATGGATCAGCCTTCAAACATTCAAATATATTAATAACTCGAAAAGTTTTGTCATATATCTCATTAATACATTGATCAGTTTGAAATTCAAAATATTTCAAAATGTGCGCTAGTACGCCCAACTGTCCTCCATGCTTGTTCTTTGCTGGAGATGCTCCTGCATGACTCTTAAATACTTTCCTACTATGTATTAATTTAAATTATTCCTTTTATGTTATAGGTTATCAAAATTCAACATAATCATGTGTCCGAAAGAAGTAAGAAAATTAGTGTAACAAAATACTTTCCTACTGTGTATTAATTTAAATGTTTCCTTTTATGTTATAGGTTATCAAAATTCAACATAATCATGTGTACGAAAGAAGTAAGAAAATTAGTGTCACAGTGGGTTAGAAGACATAGAAAGAAAGAATCACTTGAACAAATGGAAAAATGAAGAAAGCCACTATAAATATTACAAAGTAAGAGAGACATGGTATCACATTTACATAAACATTTTAATGAAAGGTTTTCTCATATGAACAACTATGAGAAAACTTCAAAGATGATAAGAATAGCTAAGAAAAACACAAGAAGAGATAGAATATATATTGATATCACTCATGTAATCTCTCTCTCTCTCTCTCTCTCTCTCTCTCTCTCT
>JZKD02S0008019.1:233184-254803 GCA_000966675.3 Picea glauca | reverse complement strand
CAATGCATCATATACCAATGAAACCGCATCGATCCATCTTCATCATGTATCAATGACAACTCATTGATCCATCTTCATCTATGCATTCTCATCAAGGACAATACATATTATATTATATCAATCATCAAAGACATCAATCAATCAAACCATTGGCATCAATGACAACGTGATCCAACAAGACAAGAACTTTTTAACTTGAAATCTCTCAAGAAAATGATTGAAGATTGAATATAAATTTGAACACATTCAAATAAAAATATCCTATGTACATGTGTAACATGTATATACAGACACATATGTGCACATCCCTTGAAGGATTATTTTCATGGCTTAGCCCCATTTTTCACCATTCAACAATTTGATCAGTAGATTCAAATCAATCGGCATGAGAGTTCATATGATACCTTTGAAGTGCTCATTTTACACATGCCCCTACACCATCGTGGTCTACTTTTCCATGAACAGTCTAAAAAAAAATCCAACAATGTGTAATATTTGAGTTTTTATGAAGACGACATAACCAATAGAATGATCGTGAAGATTTGAATTGACCCGCACACCCATATAACCATATCCAATGTCAATCAAATCCGATTCTGCGTTCTTTCAATGAATCATAAAATTTATCAAAACAATGTTGTACATAATGTGTGTCACGTGCTCGATCATCACTTATATAAAAGTGATATTCTTTAATAACATGTCGATTGTCGTTGGTTCTTTCTATGTTATCAAGACTCCATTGAGCATGTCTATATAGAACATGTGCAAGTATTGTGACTTGATCAGAATGATAATACTCACCCTGTATTTCTTTTTGTGCAGCGAATGTGTAATTCTCTGCAAAATCAACTATAGACAAAAATTTCCCTGGTGGAAACACCTCAAGGGATTGTTTGAATTGTAGGTCTTGTCATCGAGCTCTATGTGAATGCTTTGTGTATTTATAAATTTCTTCCTCAAACTTATTCAAAAAATCTATCACACAAAATTTATCTACTTTCAAATCAATCATTTTGGAAATAACATTTGAAGAATGTGGAGTCATGTTGTTTATATATTCATATCGCTTCCAATTGACAGTTATATTAGAAAATGAGTGATCATTCATATCAATAGTATACTTTGAGTGAAAAAAAATTATTTTTCCACAACGATCACATTTCTTTCCACCAACACATTTTTTTTTGTAAAATAATTCCTCACCTTCTCTTTCACATAGAATTTCAAATATAAAAGCACGGAATGTAGAAGGAAGAGGTGAACTTGGCCATAAAGTTTTACCAAAATTAAGAAAAGTGTCACAATACAACTCAAATTCCACATGATAATGACAACAACAAGTGTCCTGAATAATGATGGCTCTAACAAACCATGGTTTTTGGTGCACAAATGTATTGATGGAAATTTTAACTTCTTTGTGCTATTCTTTGAACTTATTGAACAATTATATTTGTGTCATTCAAAATATATGTTTTGGATGTTGTTTGTATTGTTTTCATGCTATTCTTTGTTGCAACATATCCCTTGTAAGTGGTGAAAAACAATATTTTGTCAACCATCAATTACTGGCCAATTATTTAACATTTTTTGCAAGTCTATCTTTGTAGGGTTGTTTAGAAATCACTGTCCAACAAGCCAGTTCATCATTTTCATCTATTTGCAATTGAAATTTTCTGTGTTTGTACAATGTTTTTCTTGACTTTTCCATCATTTTTGCCATGTGTCATTTCAAATGATCTTTTATAGTGCTAGATGAAATAGCTGTTGTTTGTATCGCTCTATGTGCAAAGCTGACATCTTTTTTTCGATATTTTTCAAAATCTTTTAACACACTAGTTATATTGTCAAAGACATTATGTTTCACCTTTGTATATTTTGTCGGCTTTTGAATACCCAATAATGATGTAGCTTCTTTTAAATTTCTTGAATTTATTAGACAAAGTAAAATTTGAGCATGTACTGTTACTGATTCATCTTTGAAAAAAGTATTATACATATTCTTAGTTCGATATCTTATACAATGCTTAGATTCTTTCTTCCCAAATTTGTCAGTCTCAGCATTTTCTAATAATTCACCATCAATGTTGATAGATTCTCCTGCATATTTCAATTTAAAGTTTTTATTAAAAAACAAAACCCGAACATAAATTCACTAAACTATATACAAGTGTTCATATTGTATTATCTAAATTTATGTACATACCTATAGGTGATTTGTCTTCTGCTTCAATTTTGGTTTCAACGTATTCTGCTTCAATTTCTATTTCAACGTATTCATCGACATTATGAGAAAAATCTATTTATGATTTTTGAAAAACATCAAATCATAATTACACTCAATTATATTAAACAATATTTTAAATTTGAATTCTATACTTTTAATATAGACAATATGTGCATGCATACTTGGTTGAGCTTCTACTTGTTGAAAATCTCTATTTACGTTATCATCACTCATTTCTTCAATATTTTCACATTCTCGTTTATTTCTCCAATAATGGTCTTTCCTTTGATCATTATGGCGAGTCTCATCTCGAGTGCGATCAAATTTTCTCTTGCACAAACTTTTGTTTCCCATAAGTATAGTTTTTTGTAAAAGTTATGTTCAACACAGACTTCACCTTGAAAAAATGCTCAACCTTTATCTTTCAACATATAAATTGTTATTCCAATAAAAACTTGAACAAACATCAATTACCTTATTCAACAAAACCRAAAATGATGATTCRAAAGTTTTTTTTAGGTTYTCTARAAACTATCAAAYAAKCGATGAATTGTGTTAAATGTGTTTGGTYGAAAGCATATTTATAYGATTTGGAGCAAASTGAAATGATATGAYGTGTATTTTCATTTTTTTTCGGYCGATAGAATACGCTCAACCATCTTTCGACCGAAAACCTCGGAAACTATTTAATTTTKGTGTATTTYRTTATAATTTAGTTTTTCGGCYGAAAGATTCTTTTGTCTGAAAAYTAGAAATTSRGACTGTGTCCAGAAAGCAGAGAATTCCCCCAAGCTTACCTRAACTTTKRATGTTGYGGACTCCTACAAATACTCAGAATTTKGTTTYRAAAATGACACCAGCATTTGMAAAATTGAATCTACTTTCAATTCCTATAATTTRTTTTMATTTYCATTATTTTTATCTAATTTTATTTAAYTTTTWAAAAAAATCACTGCATAATATTTTCAACATACATTATGATTCAGTGAAATGAAATATTTGTATCTSTAAAAATACACATTGAAAAATTTGGAAAAAWTTATATTCATAGTCCTTAAACTATTCTTTTGAAAAGGGTATTTTTAGATTTTACTTTTAAGTAAAAATCAAGATAGATACAAGGTGGGGGAAAACATGTGTTTAAAATATGCAATGTTTTCAACTTGGTCAACTTCAAAAAATTCTAGAAATTACAATATTCATCTATTATATTCAAAATTATAGTCATAATAAAATAGAGTCTCTGTAGATTGTTGCAGTATATTTCATTTGTTAAAAATAAAAGTTTAATAATATATACATTTTTTGGTGGGAAAATAACTCATTATCATTTGATTCATGTTTAAGGAACATACTATTAAACAATTGTCAAATTGACATATCAAAACTTAATAAAACAAATTTGGAAAATAGTCATTGGAAAGATAACAAAATTATTTACACGTTTTGTGTTTACTATAAAGTGAAATTTTAAATAAAAAAAAATACTTTTGTATGTCCGAAGTTGAAGAACTTGTGAAAATATAGTTTTTTTTCTCATAAAACAAGGAAAATTGACACCCATCTTCATGATTTCACCCATTCCATTTTTTTGTTCTTTCTCATTCTATCAGAGATGTATGGAGCGTGGTTAAGGTATTATGTTGATCTCTGATTCAAAATAATAGTTTACCAGTCAAATCACTGGGTGGAGGGGGGTCCCTTGTCCCACAAACAAAGGGGTCTCATACACCAATTTGGTGTGCTGGCTTGGTCATGACCTTAAAAATAGATTATTATTATTATTATTATTATTATTATTATTATTATTATCATCATCTTCTTGGCTATGGGACCAACAACTTTCTATAGATAAAAACAACTTTCATTTTAATGACCATCGAACTAAGAAAAATATTATTTTACTTCAACACTTTGCGTTAATCACGGTGTTGGTCTTGTTAAAGGGATCGTGAAGACAAAAAAAAAGAAAAAAGTATCCATTTGTTTGGAAACTAATACTTTGTTGAATCTTTCACATTCAAATTTACAACCATAAGTTTTCATCATATATCCATAGAACAAATAAGAGGGAAATGTTTTTATTAAAGCAAGCTTATAGCAAAGATCCAAGTTATCTTGTTTCGAGAAGTTGGTTATTTTAGTTAGATGGTGACAAGAAAATCCTCAAATGATGATTGTTGTGACATGTTTTTATCTTTTAATGCTATTTATGTTTTTTTTTTTAAGGTTTTTTTTACTCATTTATTTTTAATGATAAAAAAATTTAATCTTTTTAAGAAAAATACTAGTTCGATTTTGAATTATAATTATTTATAAATTTAAGTTAAAATCATATTGAATAATGTACTCTAAAATTAAGAATTTTTTAAATTTAATTAGAAAATTTTAGAAGTATCAAGTTTTATTGTTTTAAACATTACTAATAATATTTATATACAATGTTGTTGGGAAACAACATTTATCTTTTTTTCATGGCCATAACTATATGTTCCTAATGGGAAAAGAAATTAATGTTTGAAGCTTGGTGATGTAGCTAACATACCTACCATTTAATATGGGGGATGATTTTTCTACGAGAGAATAGAGTTTCTAAGAGGGGTTCAAGGGGGAAATAATTTTGGGTATTAATTTAACCCATTTTCTTAAATTTTATTATCATTGGAGATAACTTCTAATTTTGTGTTTTACTGTATGAGAACTCAAGCATTAAAATCATGTAAGAGGGTGGGTGTGAGAGTCACATCCCATAGTTATTAGAGAGCATGGGGATGAAGTACACAACATTATTGAAAACAGCTTACTCGAATATCTAGGTATCTTGTTATCTAGTGATATTCTTTATGCAAATAATATTAGTAGCTCACAAAACAAAAATACACTACTAAAATATTCAAACCAATAAATATAGTAGAAGAAAAAACTGGAAATCAAATCATGCATACATAAATAGCAATATTTTTAGGTAGATATCCCCAGAAAAAACTCTTTAGGGAAAACAAGTGTTGAGAAATAAAACTGCAAACAAACCTGGCAAAGTTGGATATGTTGTAAGACCCAGATCTACATGTTTTTAATATGTACATGTATGTCCTTAAGTTTTCCTGCATATGCACATCTGTCTCCAATGGCACCTGCATACACATACAAAAATCTTGTATGGAAAACTTCATATGCCCCAACTCTTCTTTGTGGCTTCGCTTTTTTGAATCCTGCTTGTTGTAGTCTCTGTTATGTCTTCTCCTTGACAAGATATATAAATGGAAGCCCTTATCCACCTATCCAATATATCATTGAATCATAGTTCTTTATGATCCAACCCTCTCGATGTAGACTCTCTCAACATAAGTATTTTTCAAGTATCAAGTGTCTTCCTTCATCACCCTAACTTTGCTTTATAATATTGAGTTATAATCTAACCCTAATCTTCAAATTGATTCAAAGTTGATATTTCTTCTCACCTCACTTGAGATCAATGGCTAAGATTACATGCTAACTACTTTTAACATTTCCTTAAATAACTAATAAAATAAATTGACTTTAATAATTCCTTTAATTAATGTAAATTCAAGGATAGAAGGCTTCAGACGATTTCCACACCTATAGACACATATACCTCTGTGTAAATATATGTTTCATGATATGACTAGAATCAACACTCCCTCTTAGTGAGGAAGGATGTATTTTGCACCACTCCATTCCTGGTTCTTAAGAACACAAACTTCCTTTTCTTTAAGGGTTTGGTCAGAATATATGTAATCTGCTCATATGTGGAAATATATTGAAGCTTTGCTGCTTCTTTGTGGATATCCTGGATGAAGTGATATATGATATCTATATGCTTGGACCCATCATGGAATACTATATTCTTCAAGATTTTGATAAAACTCTAATTATCATAGTATATCACCGTAGGATCCAACTCCTTATCAAATAATCCTATAATCAATTTGCTAAGTTAAATGGCTTTAGAACTAGCCATACTCACTGCCATATATTCTTACTCTATTGAATTGAATTCTATATAAGTCTACTTTGGGCCAAGGATTCCACCTAGGGGAACACCCACCTCGGGCACACAAGTCAACCACCTAGGCGTGACCCATTTTCACCTTTTGATGTTATTTAGTTAAGCACATGTAAATAAATGGTTCCCTCAGTATATAAGGTGAACCGAGACTCAAATAAAACATTGTTGTCTTTTTCCGGAAGCTATGTGTCTCATTCAATTTTTGTTTTCTAAGTTTAAATTTCACATTTGCTACATTTTCATTTTTGGGGGTTCTCAGGATTATCCAGTGTGCCTTTCTTCATGGTTGCATCATGTTTGCTCTGTTTTCCATGATTCCACTTGTAAGAGAGATCTTACTTTTTTAGCTATCCAATCTCTCAGGGAACAAATAATTTTACTGCAAGTTTCTGAGGCATAAAGTAGGGCGCACCAACTTGGGGTTTTTGCCCTTGTTGTTTTTTCCTTTGTTGGGATGAAGTAAGTGCACCCTCCTTTATGGCTGGACTAATATTCTCCTATTGATCCTAGGGACTCACATAGATATAGCCACATCCTATTGGCTACTCTGAGATCATCCTGGCATTCGATCTCCATTACTTGGTCACCCAAACCAATGGTGCGCCCATGTTCCGATTTGCACCCCTGAGGAATTTTTGGTCAAAAGTTGGACTATGGTTTTTTTGGTCACCTTATCCAGTAGGTTGCCTTCTTGGGTAGTTCAATTGGTATCAAAGCTTAAATATCCATGGAAAATGTTCCGATCTTGAAGATTGAGCCAAATATTTTTGGGGTTTTTCATGAAATAATCCACATTTTGCCCATTCCAGGGTTTACATATTCAAGCAAGAAGATCAACAGACCTCATAGCCCCAAGGGTGCACATATATCCACTACAATAGAGAGGAGTTTTACAGATCTAAAATGATACATATATCTCCCTCTATACCAGTGCAACTCCATTTCTTTGGGGTTTTGCGTCCTCTATTCACAAAACAGAGCCATACCCATTTTTCAGTGTTGTAAACTAGGTGCACCTTGATCTTCAATTGGCCTCACAATGCCTCTATGAAAATATCTCTTGGTAGTAGAATCAGATTCCAACACTTCAAATCCCATCCAAGATATTTCCTCTCTCCTCAATGAGTTGCTCAAAATGCAACAACAAAACAATCCAAACCCCTTCCAGTTGGACACTCGAATCCAAATACCCAAATTTGTTGATCAAACCAATGGAGAAGTTGTGTATTCCTAGATACATAGCCTCTCCACCTATTTCAATACACGTCCAGGCCTTACCGAGGAGAGAAAGCTCCAGATTGCAGCCTTACAATTAGAAGGAATTGCACAAACTTGGTGGGATACAAAGCAAGAAAAGACCACATTTGTGATAGAAATTGGGGATTCTCCAGAATCCTCTACTTCCAAACCCATCAGAACTTGGGCTCAACTTTTCAACGCATTGAGAAAAAACTTCTATCCACCCAAGTATGTGCAATCTTTGTGGATGAAATGGCACCAACTCCAAAAACTCCCTTCACAAGGAGTGCAAGGCTACATAGAATTATTCTTCAAGATGTGCCTCTTACTTCATATTCCAGATCCATAAGAGGTACTCATATTAAAGTTTCTTTCTGGTTTATTAATTCAGTTCCATCGAGAAGTAGAGTTGTTTTAAAATCCAACTTTAGACAAAACATTTCAGAGAGCTTTGGCTATGGAAAGGAAACTTTCTCCTAGGGGTCGTAATCCTCAGTCCTGCCCCTACACCAACCCCTCTTCCTCTCAACCATCTAGCTCCAATACTTTAGCCCTCTTTCCACCTCCTCGAGCTCAAAATCCCACACCCAATACAAATACAGGGACACCCTGGTGCTCATTTCACAAGATTATTTCACACAATTCATCAGATTGTTGAATCCTCCAAAATATAAAGACCAACAAAACCCTATTGAATGAGCTCATTGGGCCCCCCAAGTGGAATATACCAAAGAAGTTCCTCTGGACAATCCCACAGAAGTGGATCCCTCGCTGATCCTAATTACCCATGAAGATTCAAACTCCTCCACCCAACCCCTCTTCACTCATAACCTCCAAATTAAAAACTCCTTGGCTTTACTGATTATGGAAAATAGAAGATAGAAGAATTTGGTGTCTCAAGTCCTTGTCAATTTCCTTAATTTGGTTACTACTCCCCATCCACAACCCTATCATGTTGGATGGGTCCATAAGGATGGCCCTCACCTCTTAGTTTCTCAATACTGTCTGGTCACTTTTTCCATAGGCCAATTCAAAGATATTGTTCTCTGTGATGTCTCCCCCTTGGAATGTTTAGATTTGTTGCTAGGTATCCCGTACCAAAACAAAATAAGTGCTATCTATATGGCCAAATCCCACTATTAAAAACTTACCAAAGAAAGCCACACTTATATCTTAATCGCAGAAACACCCAAACCCCCTGCTACCAAAGAAAACATCCCACATGTACATTTAAACCAATGTGTATCTCTTTGTTTGGTGCACCCAATAACTCCAAACAATACCACTCACCCAGTTCCTAAAACAATGACTCCCCTCCTCCAAGAGTTTGCAGATGTATTTCAACCTTCGGAGGGACTCCCCCCCTCCCGACACATTGACCATTCCATTCATCTCATCCCCTGATTTTCTTTACCGAATGCCCCTACTTATCGATTGGCCCCAATAGAAACAGAGGAAATGGAAAGACAATTGACTGACCTCGTTAAATCTGTCCACATCTAACCATCATATTCTCCCTGTTCTTCTGTCACATTTTTCATCTCCAAAAGAGATACTTCAAAAATGCGCCTTGTAATTGATTACTGAGCCTTTAACAAAGCCGCAGTAAAAAATCATTACCCCCTGCCCCGGATTAAGGATTTACTCGACACCCTCCAAGGAGATAAGTGGTTTACTAAATTGGATTTGACAGTCGACTACCATCAGGTTCGAATGAAACTAGATGATTTTTGGAAAACAACTTTCAAGACCAAATTTGGTCTTTTCGAGTGGAAAGTTATGTTGTTCGGCCTCACCAATGCCCCAACCACTTTCATGAGGCTCATCAATGACATGTTTAGGGAACATTGGGTCAATTTGTGGTCATCTAATTAGATGCCATCCGCATCTTTATCTGAACATGGGACACTCACATGCAACATGTCTGACAAGTTCTCGAAATTCTCTAAGAACACAAGTTACAAGTCAAAGAAAAGAAGTCATATTTTGGTCAGACTTCAGTTCCCTATCTCATATTTTTGGTCATCTCAAAGGGTATTCAACCAGATCCATCCCGCATCCAAGCATTGAAGCACTGTCCACTACCTTCTTCAACTAGAGAGATCAAAATCTTTCTAGGTGGCATCAATTTCTATTGTAAGTTCATTCCCTATTTTTCACAGCTTGCTCATCCTTTGCATCAACTCTCAAATAGTTCTTCTACATTTATCTAGACTAAAGAAGAAACTAGTTACTTTCCTCATCTCAAAGACACCCTCTGCTCATCCCTTGTCTTACACCTACCAGACCTCTCCCAACCCTTTGAGATTGATTCTAATGCCTCACAATATGTTATTGGTTTCGTACTTAAACAAGGAGGACACCCCATTTCTTACCACTCTGAAACCCTGTCCGAGGCAAAGAATAAGTATAGAACCTATGACAAGGAATTTTACAGTTTGGTTCAAACGCTCAAGCAATGGAGGCATTATTTTCTAGGTAAAGAAATAATTCTGCATACATACCACCACCCTTTGATTTTCATCAACTCCTAATCGAAGATTCAGGAACAAAGGAACCTTAAATGGGCCTCCTATATTCAACAATTTCACTTAGTCATCATATATAAGAAAGGCACTTCTAATAAGATGGATGATTTGTTAAGCCGACCTCCCACTCCAGTTCTTTAAATTCAAGAAGTGTGTTGTGCTACTTATGACACATGGAAGGATCAATATGCTACTGACCCCAACTTTAAAGATAATTGGGGGGCATTACAAACTCCCACAATGATCTGTCAAACCCCCTTCCTAGACTACACTATTCGGGATGGGTGGCTCTATAATTTGAATTTTTTATGTGTTCCACACTCAGAGGACTGCCTCTTGCTCATCATGGAGGTGCATGATTCAGCCTATGGGGGTCACTTCGGTACCACAAAGATCATCCAACATCTGCAACGCCATTTCCATTGGCCTTCCATGCAACCTCAAGTTGAAAAATTTATCATAGCCTATGCATTATGCTCACAATACAAGCCATCCAGCTAGAAGCATGGGTTATATCAACCACTACCTCTTCCTTCTTTCCCTTGGGAGTCAATCTCAATGGACTTCCTCAGTGGAATTCCAACAACCCAAAAGCAACATAATGCAATATGGGTAGTGGTATGTTGGTTCCACAAAATGGCACTTTTTATCCCATGCACAAAGACTACTCCAACAACACAAATAGCGGAACTTTACTTTTGACATGTCTCAGACAAATATTCTCACTTCCTTAGCACATTTTGGAAGAAAATATGGGCGCTATTGGGGTACCACCTCAATTTTTTTGCTGCATTCCATCCTCAAATGGATGGCCAAACATAGGTTGTCAACAAGGTCTTGGTTCATGCTCTTCGAACTAACTTTGGGCGCAGAAAACAATGGGACAATTACTTGCACATTCTACAACATAGTTACAACAAGCCAACACATTCTTCTACAGGGTTTTCACCTTTTGAAGTCTGCTTGGGATTCCAATCAGCATCTTCAACCGATGTCCCACTCACTTGGGTTCCTCAAGGTACCTTCCATCAACAACAAGAACAACTCTCAGCACAACGGTTTCTCCAACAAATTGCACAATGCCACATTGCAGTAAAAACAACACTTAAAGCATCTCAAGAGCATGCCAAGCAACTCCATGACAAACAAAGGTCCTTCATTTCCTTTCAATCAGGGGATCAAGTCTGGTTACACTTGGATAAGAAACGCTTCAAAGGTCACCATCACAAGATTCTTCCAATAAGATAGTGTCTGTATACCATCCTCGACAATATTGGAGAAAATGATTATAGGTTGGATCTGCCACCACAACTGAGAATCCACAATGTTATTAATGTAAATCACTTAAAGTTGTTTGAGCCTACCCTCTTGGAAGAACCTGTCACCATTACTCATCTAGTGGACAACATTCCAGATTTCCAACTCCGATTGGCCAAAGGCACTCTACTCGACACCCAGAATCGCTCTACAAGGCACCAGACATACACTTCATATCTGGCAGCCCACCAAGGCCAAAATCCATCTCAGGCAAAGTGGATCAAAACTAAATAATTGCACATCAAGTTTCCTCACCTTCTCATGGAAGTCGAGACACTTCCATATCTAAACATGGAAGAATTGGGCCAAGGAGGCCACCTAGGGGAACGCCCACCTGGGGCGCACAAGTCAACCACCTAGGCATGACCCATTTTTAACTTTTGATGTTATTTAATTAAGCACATGTAAATAAATTGTTCCCTCGGTATATAAGGTGAAACAAGATTGAAATAAAGCATTCTTATCTTTTTCCTGAAGCTATGTGTCTCATTTGATTTTTGTTTTCTAAATTTACATTTCACGTTTGCTGCATTTTCATTTTTGGGAGTTCTCAGGGTTAGTCAATGAGCCTTTCTTCATGGATTCATCCTAGATGCTCTGTTTTCCATGCTTCCACCTCTGAGAGAGAGATTACTCCATTGGCTATCCAATCTCTCAGAGAGAAAATCATTTTCCTGCAAGTTTCTGAGGCAGAAAGGAAGGCTCACCGTCCTGGGGTTTATTTGTTTTTCCTTTGTTGGGATGAAGTAAGTGCACCCTCCTTTATGGATGCAATGAGATTCTCCCTTTAATCCTTGGGAATCACACCAAGATATCCACATCCTCTTGGCTACTCTTAGATCATCCCGACATTGTATATCCATTTCTTGGTCACCCAAACCAATGGTGTGCCCCTATTCCGATTTGCGCCCCTGAGGAGTTTTTGGTCAAAATATGGACTATGGTTTGTTTGGTCACCTTCTCGAGTAGATCACCTTCTTGGGTATATCATACTTCATATTGAATGAAGTAA
Source organism: Picea glauca (assembly GCA_000966675.3). NCBI lineage: Eukaryota > Viridiplantae > Streptophyta > Pinopsida > Pinales > Pinaceae > Picea > Picea glauca. The sequence goes on along the minus strand of JZKD02S0008019.1, from coordinate 242,450 downwards.
TCACTGTTTATACCAAGATGAAGAAACACCTCGAGGTGCTCTTTCTTTCTTCCACTCTCCCTGCCTATTTTTATTTTGTATATCCCTGCAAATACACTCCATATCCTCCAACATATCTCAATCCATACTCCAATGTAGATCTCAATTACCTAAGCACATGCGTTTTTGGTATCCAATGTATCTGCCTCGGTTATACTATGAACTAAATCAAGGTGTTCAAAGAAAATCTGGCTTGGTGTTGACGAAATACATCAAGGACCTTATAATCTTCCTATATATCCTGGGATCTATCAAATTTGAATCTAAAGTGATCACCTTCTTCAGATTGGTAACAATAGGTGTAGCCATTGGTTTATAGTCTTCCATCCTAAATCTCCTCAAGATATCAATTGTGTACTTCCCTTTCCCAAACAAAATTTCTCCTAATACCTTGCATACTTCTAAGGAAAATAAATAGTGCATCAGGCCAATGTCCTTCATTTCAAAATCACTAGATAAATATTACTTACACCCTGAAATGATATCTTCTACACCTGTTAGAAATAAATCATGAATGTACAAAACCAATATGAGTGGTTCTTCCCCAACAAGTATGAAGTACAAGTTAATACATGCCTCACTCTTGGTAAATCCCATTCTTTGCAATTATCTTTCAATCATGGAATACCACAACCTGGGTGCATGCATGAGTTAGTACAAGGATTTATTAATCGTACACACATGAGACTCCCTCCCATGTAGCTAAAATCCATGAGGTTGCTCTATGTATACTTTCTCCCAAATAACCACATTGAGGAAAGTTGTTTTCACATCCATTTGATGTATCCTCGACCTCATAAATGAAGAAATATAAATAACAAATTGAATATAGGCATACCTAACGACTGGACAAAAAATATCCTCATAGCCCACTCCCTCTTTATCGAAAAAATCTATGACCAGAAACATCGCCTTGAACTTCTCGATGCTACAATCTACAACATGCTTGATATTGTAGATCCACCTCAAAATAACAATTGGATTCCCATTTAGTATTGATATTATGTCCCAAACATCACTCCTTGCAATACAGGTGTAATCCTCTACCATGGCATACTTCCGTACCTATTAATCTATTGCTTCCTAAAAAATGGAAGGCTCAAGATCAATGCTGCTACTCATAATCTCCATATAGTTTGGAAACCTCTTTGGAGGGTTCTGCTATTTTACAACACTCGTAGGAGTCTCACCAACATTATTCAATCTTTGTAATAGCCACATGGGTCTATTGATAGAACTAGAAGAGGACAACTCCTCCTCCCCAACTAAAGTATAAACTATTGACTTCTTCTCATCCTTAGAAACGTGTTTGTCCTCATACTCTATCATTACTTATGAATCCCGATATCTTCTAGACTCCAAATATTAGTGCATAGTGGGAAGACTTGGGATTTAACAATAATTCATTGAAAAAATCCTAGGATATTGACCCTTTCAGCATCACCCACAAGGAGGTGAAGTCTCACACGAGATATATATGGGAACTGTAGGAACCATGTTTCCACAGTCATGAAGGAAGGGGATGCATTCATCAGAACCATTACACTTAGCATTTGTTCATTATATCCCTTATCATGTGCCCAGAAACATCAAAACATATAACATATTCATATTAACAAAACATACTTTATATGCACGCAATAAATTGAACAATAAATACATCATAACACATCATGACACAGTTACATCAGGATTTAATGTGGTTCACCCAAGATGGGATACGTCCACAACGACCGACTTCTTGTATTATTATTCAGAGTCATCTCTTACAGAAACTGTGCACTGCGCTCATACATTATTCCCTTGTTGTTCTCCTATCCTTCTATCTATATCTCTTCAGTCTTACATTTGTGCATACAATGCATACTTAGCTCTTCTTAATTCCTCTCCTACTCTCATATGCTACCTTATAACCCAAAAGCATTACACAATTATACAATTACATTAGGGCTTAGCCCTTTTCAATGGACCAAAAGTCCTAATGTCTTATAAGTGTTTTCCTCCTTTTGTGCATGCTCATCCTGAAAGTGTGCCCACTTCCTTTCCTTATTTTTCATGCAGTGTTCAATTCCCAAAAATTTTCCCAAAAATTCATGTCCCAACAGGCCCCCAACAGTCATCTATGGCTTGTCTGAAGCCACTTAGGCCTTCTGTTGCACTCCCTTCAATGTCAGAATGAGTTTCTCAAAAGTCTTCTTTGTAGTTTTGATATTCTCCTTTGCTTGTACTTCCCACACCACAATCTTGTTTGTCATATGTTCCATAATAGGGGTCTTCAACTTCTCTTCACTATCTTGCGCTACTTGTTTTACGATGCCTCGCACTGCAACAACTTCTCCATTCACCCTGAATAGTTCATCCTACAGTGACTCAATATTTTGCACAAGAGTCTGTTCTTTAAATATGATTTGGTTTATCTCTTTGTTCAACTACCTATTCTCAATTATTATAGTCATCTTCTTTGTTGGTGGTAGAGATTTCATTGTATCTTTGATTTTCCATGCCTTCTCCTACACATTTTGTAACCTTTATTCCAACACTTGTAATTTTTCATTATTCAACAACTAATTCCATACTTCTATGCTTTCTTCATATAGCTTCACATAGTATTCATCAAAATTCTTAATTCTCTCCACAATGGTCATGGTTTTTTTCTCCATTTTCCCTCTTTCTTCTAGTGGAGTACTTGGTGTAGTGCAAGCTTTCAATTCAACAATATTAGCATGGAAGCCATGAACAACTTCATTGATATTCATCACTTCCTTTTCCAATGGGGAATCTTCTTCCATGTACACTTCTGATATATTTCTATATAGTTCTTATACTTCTTGATGCCATTTGGCTTGTCTTTGTTCCACCTTGTCCTGCTCTTGCACTAGTCTACTATATTCAACATGTGGCATTACATTGTCCTTGTTCACTTTAGCCAACTCCATCGTATTTAACTACACATGAAATTGAATTTCATGTGTTACACTTGACTGCAAGTTGTGTAACACATTTACCAATAAATGACATAACACTAAGTGAATCTGACTTAATGCTTACACATGTTGCTACATCTCTGTGGTGGGGAACTCTATAGCCCCTGTTGATATCTTCATTATCTGTCACTCTGCTGATGTTGATGGTATTTGTGATGTTTTTGGATGTGACTTTGTTGTCTTGATCGTACTCTCATTTTGTTCTTCTTCTCCCATTTTTACTGATGTTATTTGGGTGGAGTCCAAAAGATGATGTAGCGTGGCTATCTATGCCTCCATGCTCGAGTGCATCTCCTCCTCCTTTTTTGTAGCTTGCCGAAATGATTTTTTTGTTACTTCCTTTACTTGATCTTCAATTTTCTCTAATTATTCCTCATTCAAGGCTTGGATGGATACTTCTTTGAAGGCTTTCCTCTTCTTATTCGTGTCCATTGATCACTCGTTGAGATGTTCTTTTTTATTTTTTCCAACAGACGTTGTTGTTTCTTGTGTTTCACCTTCACGATTCCCTTGTTCTCCTTGTTCATGTTCCTCTTCTTGTTGATCCTTTTGTGGTTATTATGTCTCCTTCTGCGTGGTTTATGTCTTTGGGATTTTCCACTCATTTTCCCAGTCATTGACAATTTGGATGATGTCTTGTTCTGTCAACTTGTAGTGTGTCGACAACCATTGTTGATCCATATTATTTTTTTCTTGAACATACATATGGTTTGGTCTTGCCTTGAATCGCGCTATATATTTATATGATTCCACTATATTTGGTTGAATGTGAGTTGTATCCTCAATGCATTATCAAATTATCTCCTTGTAGACATAAAAGTTGATGTTGTTTTCTAATTGTCTATTTTTGTGCACGATATGATGGAAGGACACATATCTGGCTTCCAAGTATGGTTTTTGCATACCCTCCAGAAATTGCCTCTCTTCTGGCTCCCTCCATGCAACCAATGCTATCATAATTAATCACCACGAATAATGGAACTATGTTTCTTTCTCCTGTGCCTCCCTGTAGTCAGCTAAAATCTAATTCGCGAGAAATGTCGCCCAGTTCATCATCACTCCTGTTGTACAGTTTTTTGTTAATGCTATAACTCCTGTTGGCACATGGTCTCTTCAAAACTTCCTTAATATATTGCAAACCAACACCTGCATCACAAATCTTAGAGTATCGTCATTGATGCTTGCGACATCTAGTTCGCGTGCTCCTATGAATGTGCCATATTTTCCTTCATTCTTTTTTCTAAGCCAGTTTCCTGTGTATTGTCTATGAACAATGGTATAGGGCATTCTCCTACTAATTGCTATCTTGTAATCTACACAAAAAATTGTGTGTCGATCAATACTGCCTTGTCCAACCATAGAAATCCTTCATGGAAAAACATAACAATAACTTGACGCAGATGTTGATCTCTCCACTTCTACCAAAATGAAGTATTTCCAATAGGTCTAGTATTCATTTTATTTGCAATCCTATGGCCCATTCTTCTGGATTTAATGTGATTATAAGTGAATCTAGTTTGAGTGATGAGCATAGGTAATTCTCTAGTGATAACTCTGGAAACTTTTTTAGATCAGTCAGATGATGGTCTGAAAACCTTAGGTTTCCTATGAATCTTAGCATATCTCCTTTGACAGTGACCCCATGTGAAATTAGTGGTGCAACCAAGTCATACTTCACCTCTTTTTGTAGTTTGACTAGATTTGTTGTAGGCTTTCTAGGTGGTAAATATGCTCTAGGAAAGTTTATCGGATATGATTTATCTTCTCTCCTCATTATTTCGTGCATAAGTGTTGATGTCTGCTTACTGCATGACTTCTTCCTTCCTGATGTTGATGCTCCTCCCTTTGGCAGTGCCATGATTTCCTAAACCGTGGCTTTGTCTACAACACACTTGGCTCTATTCTTATTAAGCTTTGGGTTTTCTTTGGCTCTCTTTTCTCTGCAAATGTTTATGCAACAATAACCCTTTCTCATTACCCTTCATCTTCTTTTATAGCTTGTTTCCAGTTGTTTCATAACTCTTCACTCCCAAATTCTCAGTCTCATCTCACTGTATTCACATTCAATTCTGTCCATATTATGTGTTAAATTTGTATATTTCAACGAATCATGGTCTAGATTTTTCATCCTGTCAAGATCTTCATTGCTTCTTTTCATTTATGACTATGCATTCACACCGTCTTCCGATGATATTTGCTCTTTAATGCATTTTCTCATCCTCTGTGTAATTTTTTATCTTGGTTATTCAATCCTCCTTTCTGTGTGCAATTCCATTCTCCTTTCTTTTCGCATCATTTTCTTAATCGTCTTTGACTGTTTGAAGAATGTCTCATTCAAAACTTCAATTCTCTCTTGTCTGGTCAAATGTTTATTATAACATGCGTCCAACTCTTTTATTGTTTTTTATTTTCTTTATATTTTCCTCTAAAATACAATATAATACAAATGCTATAATACACTTAATGCAATATATATATATATACGCAATGTGCTTCAAGTTTTCTAATAAGTTTGGCAAGTAGAAATTTCAAAAGTCAAACAAAATTTTGTTATTAATCATTTTATTAATCTTATATTATAATATGACACAACTCAAAGGTTATTATTAATCATTTTATTAATCTTATATTATAATATGACACAACTCAAAGGTTCTAAGGTAAGAATATTTCCTTGGGTGTAGTTGAGTGTAAATTAATTGATACACAAAGATGGGAAGCTAAAACACTTATTCAATTGTTAGATTTCATCTTTTATAATACATAATCTGTGTTCATTTATAATTTTTTCTCTAATTGTTTTTATATAAAGAAATGAAAAAATGATTCCCAAATTAAAAAAAACAAAATATAAGATTGCTCGTAAAGTTCTCTAATTGTTTTTATATTAACATATAAAGAAATGAAAAAATGATTCTCAAATTTGAGAAAAAAAATATAAGATTAGGTAGGTGCTCATAACGAGTAAAGCTTGTTTAATTTAGAATATTTGAAGTAAGAGTCGTTTATTTTATAATATTTGAAGCCTCCTAAATGTATAGTATTTAAGCTGTCCTAAATCTATACTTTGATGCTAATTTCTTCGTTTCCAATTGGGTAAAGTAAAACTTCAAAATTTCTATTTGATTATGTGATAATTGAAATTTTTAATTTTTATTCGATTCATGGGTAAAAATTTTTTGTATGCATGTGTAATGGCTGGTTGAATCTCAGATGTGGTTACTATATGGAGGGAGGATTTAATTTTTATTTTTAACAATTATAGAGAAGAAAATTTAAATTTATTATAGTTGCAACGCTCTTTTTATTTGCATCTAAAAGTTTTGGGATTTTGGGTATTGGTACCAAACTTTTTCAATTAGTTGAAAATTATTTTGGGAATTTGGAAGTTTCAACATCAAGAAAATGGAAATTTGGAAATCACTAAAAAAAATTAAATTTAAATTGTATTAAATTAAAATGTAAATATTTTTATTCCATTATTACAAATACATCATTTATTTCAAATATTTTCATTATATTTATTTCAAATATCACTAGAAAAAAAGACTAAACTACATTAAATATTATTTTAAAAATTATTTAAGTAAAAAAATGTTAATAATACTCACTTTATAGTTGTTGATATGAAAACTTTTAGTGCATGTATGCTTTTCAAGACTAAATATGAAGTCCAATAAATTAATACCTTATATGTATTTTCAATTTTGCTTCTCATTTTCTAATTATTAGTGCAAATTAAATTAGTAATTTTGATATTGTAAATTTTTCAACATGAACAACTTTATCATTATCTTGTTGCAATAGGAGCAAAGTTGTTATGATTAACTTTATATTTTATTGAAATAAAATTTAATTTTCAATTGTAATTTAAAATATCATTGTAATCCAAAATATTTTTACTCCCAACTTTATTGTAAATTTAAAAGAAACTTCTACTCTTTTAAACACTCAAATCCATATTTCCAAAATTACTAAAACAAGTCAAACATAGAAATTTATGTTTGAATTTGTTTTTAAACGGTAAAGTCCTGTAGCTAGAACTTTTTGGAAAAATACGAAAAAGGGAGTGTATTTTTCTTAATTTTTATTTATTTTCTAGCTTCGAATGTGTAAGGGTATAAGTTAATGATGTTAGGCCTCCTATAGGTGGGGAAGAAAATCAGATTTGTGGTTATACTTGTTGGGATGAGTTATAAATGTAGAATTGCGCTCTAGTATGTTATAAATGTAGAATTTCTCTCTAGTATGTGAATATAATTTTAATTAAGATACTGAATGCCCAAGATATTTGAATGCCCGTGTGTATACTTGTCGGTATTGTGGTCGAGTTTTGTTTGAGAAATCCTATGCAATAAAAAAAGGCTCTAAGAAGTAGACCTTATGTGATATGAGAGTATGAAACGGGCATTGTTTATATTTCAGAAAGAAATTTAAACCTTCGGAATGTTATTTGATTGTAAAATTTAATGGTCGTGTGTATTTTTGTTTATAGAGAAACTAAGTATATTCAATTATATGTGAAATACAATTAGAGATTGAGATTGTTAATAGAGAAATCAATTATATCTAAATTATATAAGAAACACAATTAAAGATTGAGATGTGAAAAATCTTGAAATGCATATGAAATTATGATTACTATGAAAGTCATGGGATTACGAATTACCTTTGCTTTAAAAAAACACCTTTGAGGGTTAGTAGTGAAGTTAAGTGTAGTTTTACCTTTTTTAGGACATTATTGCAAGTATACCCTTCTCAAAGGAGATCAAATGGGGGTTGAGGTGTTCAATCCCAAGATGTTAGATTTTTCTTTGCAGCTCTAGCATTATCCATTCTAGTGCTAAATTACATAGTAGAGAAACCAAATTTTTTTAAGGGAATGGGTTAATTTGTAAATTCAATTGCTTCGGGCCAAAACACAGCTACAAAAATAGATCTCTTCAACTTGGAGTGTGGAAATAAAGGAAGAATGTTTTATTTAACCATCCATATAATAGGTTTTCATCACTAAATTAGACATGGCGTAAGACAAACTTATCATTTTATGGTCATGACCATGGTTAGGGTAAAATAAGCTTATTCATGATGTCATGTATTCCATCCTTCTACCCATCAAGAGACTCTCTATGTCACCTCCAAAAAGGATAAGAATGCCCAACCTTCCCCTACAATTATGGGTTTTGTTCACTAAGTGGTATAGGAAATAGGTTGGGGAAATTCCACTTCAAAAACTTAAAAAAAAGAAAAAAAAGCATATTACTACATATGCCCACATTTTTATGGATATTAATATCAATACATAATTTCCCCATAATTTCCCAAGAGATTAAGATTGTGGGAAACATTACACATGAATACAACATTCCAACGACCTTCCAAACTATCATTAAGTTGTTCCCCAGGATATCAAAATTGAGTGGAACATTACGCATTAACACAATATTCCAACAACCTTCCAAACTATCATTAGGTTGTCTTTAGGTATATGGACTTTTTCAATTATGACACACTGTATATCATTTCACTAAGTGGAAAACGAAGGGTGTTGCATAAGATATTAGGGAAAATCCACACTTTTAGATAAGATAATGTAATGAAGGAGCACCACCTTATACGAAAGTAATTCCGTGAGATCGCACCATTGGATCTAGTTCAAACAATGAAACTCTAGTTATACTAATCGATACTATTGCGAAGAAGCACCATAATCCTTACCCCTAGGTTAAACGGAAGAAGTGAACCGTAATTACGCCGAAAGGCGTATACCTATTGACAATGGGCAGAATTAATGATCTTTTAACCTTATTTAACCTTAAACCCTAATCTGATGGCTATGCATTGAAGATGCTGGCATATTCTTAGTCGTCCTCCAAAATCAATGGATCGGATTTATTGTTCATAACTTTCTTGCATTTATCAGGGCATCCGTTAACATGTTTACTTTTTAACATTTACCTAATCACATTAAAAAATTACTGTAAGGATATGTAATTGCCACGTTCTGCTTCCGGCCGTCTAATGCCCACGCGTTCCATTTATCACATTATTATCAATTTTTGTAAATTTTAATAAAAATGGTTTACGGATTTCGCAGTCTCGCGAAATCGTAGAGAAATTATTCTAGTTTGCCAAGGTAAATGTTAGAAATTATACTCGTAAATGTTAGAAATTATACTCGCAGAAAAATTATTCTCGCGAAATCGCAGAGAAATGGTTTATGGATTCCGCAGAGAAATGGTT
>JZKD02S0008019.1:214146-233174 GCA_000966675.3 Picea glauca | reverse complement strand
GAACTATTACACTCGGTTGCGGTTGTAGTGTTCTCCTAGTAGAATTTCCATTTTCTCGTCGCAGTATCTTTTCTTTGCCATGTCCCTACGGAGGTCAAATATAAGCTGCGACTGGTCTCCAAACAAGTAGGGAAGCGATTCTTCCATTCTCTGCAAGGAGGGACGCGTACTTTGCTGTTGAAAATCCTCAGTTTCATTGCCCCTTCGCTCCTCCAAATTGGGCTCATTGTTTTGCACTGGTTCTTTCCAGGGTAGGCCTTGAGACCTCCTCAGGAATTTGACAGAGCTCTTCCTCAAATATTGTGAAGCCGTACCGTTCCTCTTCCTAGCGAACGTCGGACGAAGTCCCCTTGGCTTTGTGAGGTTCGATGGGATGATAAGCCAAATCAGAGCTGGTTGAAGAAGGTGAGACATAGCGTCTTCTTTGGTAAGCACTTCGAGTAGTGCCACTACTGTGCTTAGACCTAGCTGTCTCTTGAGGCATGATGCATGCCGAGGGACGATTCAGAGTGCATGAAAGAGTAAGCCTGGAGCAATGGGAGAAAGAAGGTGAGTCAACAGACAAGAATATGAGTTTTTTCTGACCAATGGAGGTTAAAACGGATAGAGGTGGTAAGAATATAGTCAACAACAAGATCAAGAAGGAAAAGAATACGAGTGGAAAAGGCACGATAACAAATAGAGATTAGAGTTTTCAATATCCCCTTAACCATATGTTTGTTTGTTGTTTCCTGAAAAACTGTCAAAATTGTCATTTATTGAACTAGTAATGTGTCAAGAAAATATTTAGATGGCTTAGAATGTTCTTTCAACTCTAAAAAAAAAAAATAACAGAAGATGAAGGTTTCTGCTAAATTGGTGGTTTGATCACAAACTCATCTAGTAGTTTCATCATTATCACAAACTATTTTTGTGGTTTCAGAATTACCACAAACCTAATATTAAGCATAAGTTGATGTATTCTACTAAATGTCATGGCTTTAAGTTGACCATAAACTAATAAGAGGTCAAGGCTCAAATTTTTTAAAGAATAACTTCATATTTTCTGCTTAATTGGTGGTTTTAGGATAAAAAAACTATGAATGGTTTTAAAATTACCACAAGCCATATCAAAAATAATATGTTCAAGAACAAAGTTGCATACCAAGAATTAGGATGCATACTTGATCCTCTGTTCAGAGACTCTAAAAACTTGGAACCTGATTCAAAAATTTTAATTTCCCCCCTTTGAGGAAAAAATTGGTTAAAATTCCTTTGACCATAATTTTTATGATTTCCGCAATGCATACATGATCTTTCATATGTCCAATGTTATCAATGAAAACACAGATTCTTTTAAATACACTCTTTTACAATAATCCAACTCCACAATAGAAATCTTAAATACCATAAAAGGTGTTGACTTCAACCAAAAATGCACCCAATTACAATCATAATTTAATTCATTATATTTAGTTAATTTTATGGATAGCCAATTATTAAAGTTCAGTTCTAATCAGATTCTTGCAAAGGAAATTAAATTGTTCTTCTATTTGCTTTAATCATAACTAATGATAGATATCTGGGCTAATATGGTAGTACTTTTATACCTACATGTGCTTCTGGGCATGCATATTCTTATATCTATATAGGATTCAGCTTAGACTATTAAAATAGTTCAAAGTGACTAATATGTAAATACATAGAATACTCATAAATATATAAGGATAGTCACAGATTGCCTTTAGTGTTATTCTGGCAGCATCCCAATTTTCCCTTAACACTCAACTTTGAAGTTATCTTCAATAAGTTCACAGTCAGAACAACTCATCCGTCAAGGAGGTCGGCCATGATTCCCTGGTTTGGGAGGTCCAGTCTGAGAACGACCAACACAATGCATATATAAAAAAAAGGGGCCTGGAGGCTCCAACTTCAAATCTGAAGGTTAAGGGTTGACCTTAACCATGTATGTATTGGTGTCGCATCTTGCAAGGTTAACATAATCATATGTATGAATGATCCACTTTGAGTAAGCTCCATGGAAGTTGGGTCATATATGAGACACCTCTGAATTATAGTGTGGCCAGATCTTATATGGTGTTTGAAAGGAGTTAAAATGGATGAATTGGGTTGAAAACTCGGCACCTATAACATGCCTCTTTTCCTATTGCAATATATGACAACCTCTCATCCTGGAAATGTTTGTCTCTCACAGATTCTCGAAATAGTGTAGGAGACACCAATACATCTGAACCAATAGTGAAATACATGCAATGCATTACCCAAGTTATCAATACTAGTAAAATTGAATAGAAGTCAAGGACCCCTCAATTGAATTTACATATTTAGTAAAATTGAATAGAAGTCAAGGACCCCTCAATTGAATTTACATATTTTTTTTTAGCAAGTTGTTGATTATAATACCTCAATTTTATGAACACATCTTTATACAAGAACTATGTATTCTAGTAATGGAAGTGACCACGCCCTTTAACATTGGTATATTTAATCCTCTTCAATCTCAAACACTCAATATAGGTTCCACTTTTAACCAAACTGTGTTGTATATTGTCCTGGTATTCTCTATTTGCAACATATTATCTCTGTGATGAGTTGTTATTTATATTTTTATTTAACATTTTTATGCCGTGCAATCAACCAAGTCATGGAATATCTAAACTAATGGGAGACATGAGATGCCAATTTCAGGGGGCCATGGTCCTACAATTTCTTAGAATTGTGTGGGCTTGCCATCTCGGATTTGGGCCAATTTTCCTGATGATGAATCTCAATGCATTTGGGCCAATTTTCCTAATGATGAGTCTCAATGAATTACTGTAGTCACTGCTTGTGTTCCAAATCTATTGATTTCTTGTGATTACTTAAATCCTGACGAGTTTAGAGAGCTTTCTTTGAACATAAAGTTCTATGATGTTTATAGATTGAGTTATTGATCTGTAAATGTATAAAACATTTAATGAGAGTTTAAATTATAGAGGAATTGAAAACTTATGGAAAAAATATGAGTGAGAGATTAATGTTCTAAAAGGGTAATATTTTATATATATGACAGTAATTTTTTTTTTTTGAAAATTCGTTGTTAACATGAAATTATGTAGATCCTACCCCAGCCGCATAGTGCTATGTCCATTGTCTCAAAATGTTTTATGAAATTATGTTTTTTCCTCAGAATAACATGTATTGAATGTTCAAGGTGGAGATAAATAACTAAGGTCTTGTTTTTAATTAATTATCTCACGATCATGAATTTGTTGTTGTATCATTGGGAGCAGTGCATGCCAAAGCCCTTGCTTCACTTGGGCCAGACGAGCTCAAGCGAGTGACGTCATTTCTTGCTGAAAATTCTCTAAACGCCAGGTATTTTCCGTGAACAAAACTTAAATATATACTTGGTTCCTGAGATAAGATGATTGAACCTGTTTTGTGGAACTTAGCAAGGATTTTTTTTATAAATTAAAAATTCGGTGTTAATAAGTCACCTGTAGGTAAAGCTTAAGATGTCTTTTAGCCCTACTTTCACTGCAAAATTTTAAATATTTAATTTAACATTGAGGACATTACTCTTGCATTGTTTTCACCACACTCACGTTCAGCGAAATTCTTCTGTGTAAAGGAGAGAGTGAAATTTCTAAATGAAGCAATTCGCAATTGGATAAATTTTGTGTTCACTTGTCGTAGAGAAAGCGGGATGGAATGGAAATATCAACTTCTAGCACGTTTTCCTTGGAAATTTAGTGGAATTTGGATCTCAAAGTCACAAAGCTTCAAATTTCGTGTACACTAGCTCCCAAAGATTTGATGACAGAAAATCAAGAGAAACCATACATCCATATTCTCACTTACCTTAGCTTGTTCAGTTTTTCTCTTTTGGGACATATTCACACAGTTCCCTTTCTTTCTCTCTAAGCTACCCTCACATTCAGAGCCTCGCAGATCGGCAGCATGACGCTGAAGCTAAAGCACGCTACTCGCTTGATGGCAGTGTCCCCCTCATGCAAGATCACAACAGTTCCTCCTTAGGTGCCCAACATTTGAGTTATATGGAGGGAATTAATATGGAATAATAGACTGACCATCCTCGGTGGCGATGGTCAAAATGGCAGGTAACACTAGAATTTGGGCGTGCAACTACACTAAAATTTGGCAATAAACCTTTAAGACTCACGAGACTTCCGTTGAACTGTGGGTTCATGGCAGTGAGAGGGAGGGAGGAGCTATATTTCATGGTGGTGAGAGGGAGGGAGAAGCTACGTGTAATAAGGAAAACAGGGAAGGAGAAGTTACCTGTAATAAGGAGGACAACGAAAGTAATGCATCGACAGTGGAAAAAGACTCACGAAACTTCCGTGGAAATGTGGGTTCGTGGCAGTGAGAGGCAGGGAGAAGCTACGTGTAATAAGGAAAATAGGGAGGGAGAAGTTACATGTAATAAGAAGGACAACGAAAGTAATGCATCGCTAGAGGCAGGCTTAGGAGCCTTACTACTTGAAGGATCTGAAGAATATAGAGGAATAAAGGCTGCAATCATAAATATAGGTAAGCTAATATTATTTGTATTATTATATATTATTCATAAAATTGAAAGCACAAATAGACATGGTTAATGTCTTTTACCAATATAGCTCTGTAATTGTTTCAACCATTCATTAAATAGCACACAAATTGGTTCAAATCAGTATTGATAGCTCCATTGATTTAAATCTATATTGTTGTGATACAAGTTTCCTGTTAATACTAAGTTGAAATTTTTCCAGACCAAACCCCAAGGTCACATGGAGGGCTACGAACCCCACCTGCCCAAACCATCAGGTCATGCCATTATTTACAGAGATCTCTCAAGAGATGGCAGGATTTGAAAGTGACCAAGTGACGATGGAAGGGCAAGTAACCATGTGACAATGGCATGATTGGCAGGATAGGGTGGGACACAGCGTGGTCGGCAGGGGGATGCTAATCATGGGACGAGGATGAATGTGTAGGTAATAGTCGACTAGGAATTCATGCAGAAGGCCAAGGAGGATGCAATCACGACCATGTCGGGGAATGATTGCAAGTCACAAGAATGTTCCTGACATTCAAAAGATCGAAAGAGAGAAGCACCAGAAGCGCTAAGAGGAAATCTGGGAGATTCCAAGTTCTGTGAGAATCAAAAGAAATATGAAACTGTTGACTCTGGTCGACCACCCAAAAGTCCTAACTACGTCGAGGGAAAGTCGACCACAGCAGAATGAAAGTGAGGCATCGATCGTGGAAGAATTTTTGCAGTCAGTACAAGCATGCTTAGAATCCTTACGAGTAGAAGGATCTGAAAAATATAGAGGAACAGAGGATGATACAGTTGGAGAGAGGGGAGTATGTGTTAATCATTATTATGTTTGTAAGAGTATGTTTCAATTCTTATTCAATTTGTAAAAACTTTGGTTCAGCTATCACAAAAACTATATCACATTTAATGTGAGGGAATTAATGCTAGACATAGTTCTAGCATTACCTACCTTCAATCAAATTACTAATAGAATTTGTGATCAAATGTGTGATTGAAAGAGATTTTAAGCTAATATATTGTTCGCATGTGCCTAAGAAGAGACTAAATAAGACCCTATACTCAAAACTTTAGATGAATTTTAAAGTGAAATTGTACGATTTATGAAAACTTTACTCTAAAACAAAGAAAGAATCGAAAGAATATTGGATTTAGTGTCAGACTAATGAAAAAAAAATAGATTACCATATTCCCTGCAGCTCGAAGGGGAGGAACTAATAATAAATTTATATGCCAATCAACTATTTCAACATACCAGGCCTTGGAAATGATGTCATATACCTTTATCTATTTTTAAAGGGACGTTTATAAAATCATGGAGCATGAGCAAATCACTATCTTCACTGGAAATCAATCTTCCCTTCTTCATTCTTTCATTTTGATTTAATTATATTTTCCAGAGATACAAAGATTGCTTCATTCAGTCAATCTGTCACGCACTTGTCCAAATGGCTTGGGGTGTCGTCATCAAAATTGCAGATTGATATCCAAAGGACAGTTGGGGTTGCTTCTTTTAAACTGCTCGCCACACATCAAATTGTGGGTCGCTTTACCAGATTCGACCTACCTTGAATGGGAATACACGCAGGTCATGAGAGCTCTATGTTCAAAACACTATTTCACGTCGGGTTCATTCCTTTACGGTGGAATTTCTAAAACCTAATCTCCCATGCTTCAAATAGTACGTTTGAATTCCAGTATGCACCATACAATAAACAAAAAAAGTGTCTAAGGTCCGCGTTACAGATAGTTAACATACCAATTTTTTCTATTATCTATCTGTGTGGTTTGTACAGTTTTTTTTAAATGTATCCAAACAAGAACAGTCATTTAATTAAATCTATTAAACACAAAATACAAAATATTAAACACAAAATACAAATGCACATTGTTTACCCATTTCTCATTTCATTTTCATCCAATGCTGAAATAAAAAAAACTTGAGTGATTCATCTCTCATCTTAAATGTATCCAAACCCGAACAATGATTTAATTAAATTGATTCATCACTAAAATCACTCCAACAAATATTAAACACAAAATACAAATGCACATTGCTTATCTCATCTCTCATTTTCATCCAACGCTGAAATAAAAAACAACTTGAGTGCTTCATCTCTCATGGAGGCTATGATAAAGATCATTGTTTCTTTAGTCTCTACACTTTCATTATCCGCTTCTGCATCATCTACCATGTAAAAGCTATCATGGTGCCTTTATTTCTCCACTTGCTTCATCCACTTTTTCATCATCGACCATGTTGCTACAGGGCACTAAGAATTATAGTTATCTAAATACTAATGTTAAGAATATAGTAAACAATAAGATAAAAAAAATAAAGTCAATTCAATTAATGTGTACATAAATAATGTATATATAATACATATTGCACAATTGTTCTTTAACAAAACCTTTAAATTAATAATAATATGATCTTTAAGATAACTAACTGAGATTAGAATTTTCAACCAAAAAAAATGATATAAGGATATGTAAATGAAAACCAAAAGGTTTTCCTACTCACTAACACTTTTCATAACTACTGCATTAATCTCCAGCGAATGCATAGTACCAGAGTTGACGATTTGGATCACCATCCTACTTAGAAAATCTAAGATTTGAAGGGAATAAAATGAATAGATATTAAAGTCCTTTATCGTCACCAGACTTGGGAAGTACGATGAGCACCAAGTGGCAAATGACGAGATCCGATCAAAACCTATCAAGCTTGTGAATTTAAAACCCCATTTGGGGGTGAACATTCCATCTGTGTAATCACTGTTCATTCCAGGGGAGGAGTAGATCTATGATTACTCTCAAGAGCAATGTCCTTCTCTTGACAGTCCACCAAATATTTGCTAGTTTTTCTGTGATCTTATTAGCCGCTCTCTTGAGATTAGAAGGAATAAGATCCCATTGTTGTAGCATCAAGGACTGAAGGTTTTCAATGTGGCTTATAAGTCTCCAGCTAGGCGAGATCTTCGCTGGATCAGATCCATTCAAAATCTTTGAAAACATAGAAACTTTGTTACGCTATTTTACTCTCTATTTGCTGAATCTGCATTAAATAAGTTTTAAAAAAAGATTTTAATTAAATATATAAGAACCTTTTGTAATAATAATTTTTGTAATTGTAAATATAAATAAAAAAATGCTATATTTAATTTATTAATTTTAAATGAACTTCAAAATTTTATCAACATAACAAATTATAATTGTATAATCCATTTCAAAATTAATTATATTTTCAAAATATATCTCTATAATTGATAAATGAACCATTATATAATGCTTATTATAAAATTTAAAGGGAGATGAATTTGATTAGAAAAATCATAATATTATATATGAATTAATTATTACGTCGAAAGGGGTACACCTATTGACAATGGGCATAATTAATTATCTTTTAACTTTATTTAACTTTAAACTCTAATCTGATGGCTATGCATTGAAGATGCTGGCATATTCTTAGTCGTCCTCCAAAATCAATGGATCAAATTTATTGTTCATAACTTTCTTGCATTTATCAAGGAATCAATTAACATGTTTACTTTTTAACATTTACCTAATCGCATTAAAAAAATTACTATAAAGATATGTAATTGTCACATGTAAATGCAGCCTAACACATTTATCAACCTAATTGCAGCCAAACCTTTCATATTACCATCGGCCATCTCATGACCGCCTCCTTACCGCGTGTTCTGGATCGTGAAGTGCCCGCCACGTATTATTTATCTACTGAATTTTATTCCCTCTCGTGTTACTGTGCCTGTCGCCACCTGCTGGATTTTTATGCCCTCGGTTTACTGTAGCAACCGCCGCTTGTTTGATTTAGATTTATGCCCGAGGGTTGTTGTGAGTGCATTTGCCTAACCGCGTGTTTATGCACAGTTCAATTCAAATTCGATTCATATTGCACGGTTCGATTCATTTTTAAATTATTCAATCACATAATCAACTATGAGCTCGGGGTTTGCTTAATAATATTAATGAATCTTGTTTAGTTGACAAAAAAAAATTAAATCCATAACATCAGGCATTCATGAATACCTTTTGCTTCCATGGCACTCAGCTTAAGAGAGTGCCCTTTAGAGTCACATAACTTCGTTAGACAACTCTTATATTTACAGTATGAAACGCTCCTCATCACAGTGTTTAATTAAGTTTTAATTATATGTAAAAATTGTTAACATAAACAATTTTAAATTTACATTATTATTAATTAAAACAAAACAAAATTCCATATAAAAGATAAATATGTTTTAATTCGAAAGGTATGTAACTTAGAAAGATCAAATCTTTATGAAGATGCAGATTATTCAGGTATGCCAAATTTTTTTTTAGAGAGAAAGATACCTTACTACTTAAAAGCTGGTTCTCAGCCAGCAACATAGATTCCTGCATACATAAAACAACAGAATGTTGAATCTAAATGTTTGATTGACCTATGGCTATGAAAAATCCGGAGAGCTCAAACAAAAATTATCTTTAAATTAGTACTTGGTTAGTTAGCATTTCAATATCCACTGTATTATATATACCTGTCTTTGCCTTTTTTATCTCGTCGAGAAACATTCCATTATGTTTATTAAAAATAGAAAATTTAAGAGAATGATAAAATATATAACGTCTATCGGCCTATATTAACCACTTTTATAAAATGGTTGTTTTTTTTTTTACCATGGGAACAACAACCTCCCAAGAGTATATCCAACAGCCTGCAAGCCAGATATACCAATAACTTGTGACTTAGCAAGGGCCGAGACGTCTCGAGGTCCATCGAAGGTCCTTGTGAACCTTGTGAACCTCTATCCCAGGGGTCGTCTACCCTTCCAGCCTTGTCACAACGGGCCAATATGAGCATCCCTACCCCCGCCGGTTTTGAACTTGAACTTTTATAAAATGATTGTTGCTAGTTATGTCACTGCCATAGAAGGACATTGTGTTTCGGGCAAGTTGCATTATATCAGTGCATGGTTCTCAAGGTGTTAAAACAAGGTTTAAGGTAATGTTTCATTGCGTGACGACGTTCACATCAGGTGTCACCCCCATTAATGATGGAAGAGGGGTTCCTTAGAACTTCTGTCACCCGCCTCTCGACTTAGCTCCACATGCAGATTGTATAGATGTAATTTGTTTGCCGCATACTACTCCTCCTGCCAATTATTTATTTTCTAAATCGCCACTAACTACGCTACGTAGAATTGCCTCCATTTGTTTGGCACTTTGATTGATGTCCCAGAGTAGAAGAGGTCTTTGTTGGGTGAGAGTTTGATTCTTTCTGCGCTGAAGAAATACTGTGGTGCGGAGAAAATTGTGGGTGCAACTCTAGCTATGGGTGCGGTAGTGGCTGCAAGGGGTGAGTGTTTGATGTTATTCAATTGATTCATTATGGAAATTGAAATTTTATGGGCGCTTATTGTTCGCTGCAACATGAGATACTCGTAGTAACTCTCATTATAACATGACGGGGAGAAATAAGCAGTCGTCTACATGCTTGGGTGTAAATTGTAACTTTGGATCCAACGAACCACACCATGGCGATTATTGTTCGCCATAACATGAATATAAGGTTGAATGGTTACCTTTAAGCTAAATTATAAGAACATGTTTCACTTTCACGCACTAATTGTGTCGAAAATCCTTCATTGTATACAACTAGATTTTTTGATTACGGGTTTCATTTTGGTGGACTGACGTTTTTCACATGGAAATTGAAAATTTATGGTTCATCATTCATTTTGCAGCTATGCAGATAGTATCCTCTGTTTTTTTTAACAACTAATGTGTCTTATGCAGATGAAAATGAACCCTCGACCTTTTTCTCAATGAGAAGACAGTGGAGGCACCTTTGTTTCCAGCCACGACTTCTGACATGGGGTAAGTGAAAGTCTTGCCGAGAATTTTACATATGATGCTATATTTTTACTTCTATAGATGCCCATGAAATATTTTGATCAGAAAATATGTTCAATGGGCAGACATTTTGATGGTTCTTCTACTATTACAGGAGAGAGTGGGTGTTGTTTTGAAGGTTGCAAGGGTGGATCCAACTATACCTGTGACCCTTGCAATTTCAAATGATTAATAATATATGTGATGGAGATTGGCAAGCTATCGTTAAATATGTTGTATTAGATGTTGAATGGAAAGGTCTCGATATAAAATATAAGTTGTTCTAATAAGTAATGCTCCTTCTCTCTGTGCATCAGAGGTGTGGGGGGGTGATGAAGCCTATATTTTAGGGGGTGATCAAGTATACAGTTTAATGATAATATAGTTTACAATATTTTGTTGTAACTATGGATGTGATGTGGTTATTTCAGATTATTTTTACAATGATTTTTTTAGAAATTTCATGCTAAAAGTATGTGACATGTACTCTCAATTACATCAATTTCAATGAAATTTTGTTTAAAGGCATGTTAGGTCCAGTAGGTACAAAAGTCACATCATAAAAATAGAGTTGGTAACCCATCTGGAAATTCAGGAATCTAGTCGGTTTTATGTCACAATAGAATTTCAATTTATATTCTAGGAAGATCGGCTTTCAAAATAAGCACCTGTACAGTTACAATGAGCTTAGATTATGGAGATAGATAGAATATATGGTTCTTAGATTTTGTGGTGACCTTCGATTTTGGTTCTTACCGGTACAATTAATGTGACCTTTGATTTTGGCGATAGCTTGAATATCTAGTTCTTACATTTTTTGGTTTGATTCTTACATTTTTTGGTGACCTTCGATTTTGGTTCTTACTGGTTCTTACATTTTTTGGTTTGATTCTTACATTTTTTGGTGACCTTTAATTTTGGTTCTTACATTTTTTGGTGACCTTCGATTTTGGTTCTTACATACATAAAATATACTCTGACAAATTTATTTATTTATTGGTTTAGCAAAAATTCTCTATTGTTCAAAACCATGGTATCCTGCAGGGACATTCAATGTGGCTCGCGAAGCTCATCATCCTCCTGAACCAAAACCATACCATTCGTCGCTTCAGACGCGGTGACATAAATCAAGTAATATCTACTGTAGTCTGGAGACTTCAGCAAAAGCGTCGATACGAAGGATTTCTTCAAAGCATCAAAGGATTCTTGGGCTCCCTCATCCCAGATAAAAGGGGTGTCCTTCTTCAAAAGACACATGAAACCCTTAGTAATATTGGCATAGTTTACTATAAACCGACGTAAAAAGTTATATTTCCCCTCTAAACCTTGAAGTTGGTGAATAGTGTGGAGGGGAGGCAATCAAAGTATTTACTCAACCTTTAATGGTTCTACCATGATCCCAGTCTCAGAGACTAAAAATCCGAGAAGACATCGATACCTAATGCAAAAGATGCATTTATGAGTGTTCAACCGAATTCTATAAGGATAACATCTTTCAAAAACTATCTTAAGGTCCTTAGGGTGATCCAATCTCTTATGAGAGTTGGCAACAAGATCGTCAAGATAATATTTGAATATATTCTTAAGATCATGGAATTCGAAGGTCATAGAACGTTGGAAGGTTTCTTCAGTGTTTTTAAGGCCGAAAGACATCTTCCAGTATGCGAAAGTACCCCAATGACAAATAAATTTTGTCTTATGTTGATTCTCAGGTTTAATTTGAATTTGGTTATACCTTGAAAATCCATCCATGAAAGAAAAAACGTCTCTTCCTGCACACTTATAGAGAATCTAATCGATAAAAGGTGTTGGGAAGTTGTATTTAGGACAGTCTTTGTTCAAGTCATGAAAATCCATGGATACACGGATGGTTCCTTGCTTCTTATTTACAAGAATGTGATTCGATACCCATTCATTCAAGGGAACATAGTAGATAAAGCCAACATTAAGTAGCTTCTCTACCTTTGGCTTAATAGTAGGAGCCTTCCGAGGATTGACAACTCGAAGACATCGTCGAACAGGATTAGCATACAGGTAAGTTTTAATCTCATGTTCGAAAATTTGAGGGTCAATTCCTAGCATCTCTTCATATGACCAAGCAAATAAATCTCAGAATTCCTTGAAGAGTTCAGTGTCGATCAGGATTTCTTCTGGCGAACAATCTGCATCGATCTGTACATTTTCAATCTTTCCAGGGGTACGAGAGATATCGATCGCAATGGTAGAAGAGATACTCGTCATATTTCCTTCGGCATCAATGTTGTGTGTATCAAGTGGAACTATGACGTGATCGACTATCTCACTCAGAGTAGATCGAAAGTCATCTTGTTCGATTATAGCAAGCTCTTGGAGAAAACAAGAGCGATGATGCATATCATCCCAAGGTTTTTCAGAACCATTCATGGCCTCGATGATAGATTCATCCGAGGGAAAAGTCTCACTGAGGAAGTCATGCGAGAAAGATGACGAAGTGGCCCACACAAGCTTAAGAACATGATCCTCCTCATCTGTCTGCAAGGTAATAAGATCAAGATCAACGGAAGAGTCTAGAACAACTTGATATGTTATCTCTGTTTCCGATAGTGGAATGGCCATTCGAGCATGTGACTGATCGTCACAAGATGCATTCGAGGAAGGTAGGGTCCAAGGATCATTAAAATAGGAAGTGCATAAAGGAATAGACCTCTCTGATGAAACAAGCCTACTGGACATGGTGTAAACATGATGAATCGGTGCCATGAACTCGAAGGTACCCATAAGGGATGAATACATTCTGACACAGATTTTCTCATTTGTCATCTGAGAATTGTCGACCACGGGGATCGACAATCCAATAGATGCATTGGGCATATCATATACAAAGGACAACAGATCAATTATCACAATCTTCCCATCATGGGGAAAACAAAGAGTACGGAAGATGGACAATACAAAGACACTCATAGCATAAGTCCAATTGTGTCCTAGTAACAAGTTATAATTGAGAGGCACATAAACCAGCTCGACATCCACCTCTTGTATCTTCCACATGTCGCTTGTTTATATTCAGAATAAAGTATTGAATAATTAAATTAAGAATTTACATGTTAATAAAAAAAATATTTATAATATAATTTAATTATTTCTAAGTTATTTGTTAATAATACTATATTATATTTAAAATATTTAAATTATCATACAAATTTAAATTAATTAAATAATTTATTGTATTAATTTGATTTAATTTAAAATACAATATACCAAATTATTTAGGTTGAGATATCTTACATGTTAGTTATTGTAATTAATGCATCACTAGTGTAGGTGTGTAGGTGAACAAATCGTATTTAAGAGTTGTGACAAGTGTTTTAGTAAAAAACAACTGTAATCGTCTTACTGTCAAGTGTACACATCACTCACAATGTATTTTTTCTGTTTATTCAGTTTAATGATGAGAAAATCTCTAGCGTGTGCTCCAAATTTATCTTCTTGTTTGAACTCTGTTTTGTAATCTTTGTTCTCCCTAATTCGTATAATGGTATTAGAGTTGGTTTAGAAGAAAACCGGAGCCCTAGCTCGGAATCTTGTTCGCACATTAGGAAAGGCCATCCCCGCGAGAGTCCAGACTTAACGTGTTTGACTTCTTTGGAGGCATTGAAGACCAGATCAGCTCGCAATATCGCATTTTTGAAAGTGCCACAAGAACATCCTACTTGAAGAAATCACATTTCATGAAGACATCATCACTCGTTTGCTTCAAATTAGTCATATCGACGTCTGCCTCGGAGGATTCTTATTTGACATTTTGGGTCAAACAATTTGCTATGAAAATCATATAATATTTAAAGCATCACATTGAATATTTAAGTGAATGAAGGGAGTTTTATCAAAAACATTTCAAATGATTATATATATAGAGATATATATTGAAATGCTTTTGAGGAGTTTGTAAAAAAAGGGAGATCCTATCAAAGCATGAAGCTGCCAAAAAGAGGCCGAGTGCTATTACAACTTTTGTGTTTGGATCTTTTCAAAAAGTTGGCCTCCAGTAGTTCGAGCCATTCATTAATCCTTGTTTCTCCTCTGGTCAATCAAAATGATTCCCTTATTGAAATCCCTTGATGCCTAGGATTTAGTCTCCATCGGGTACAAAGAACCGATGGATGAAGTAGTCGAACTCTCCTTCACCAATAATCAAAGAAATCGACTAAAATAACACATAAACAAAGATGCAAAAGCATTGAATCAGATTCAAGGTTCATTGGATGAAATAGTATGGCCCAATATATCCCTTGCTACGACTTTTAAAGTTGCTTGGGATATCTTGCAGAGAAATTATCAAGGCATGACTAAGGTTAAGACTGTAAAATTGCGACCTCTACGAGGATATTTTTAAACCCTCGAGATGAAGCAGTCCAAGATGGTAGATTTGTACATGAACATAGTAACGACCACTATGAACCAATTAAAAACATACGGTGAAGACATATCCAATCAGAAAATTGTTGAGAAGGTTCTTCAAACCCTATCATCCAAATGCATTCCAATGGTTTCAGCTAAGACACAGAGGAAGGGGAGGTAGAGACTCTTCACATTTAGGAGAGAGATCAAATCCATATCAAGAATCAAATCAAGAGCCCTTTTAGAATCAAAGAGGGAGAGGCAATAGACAATAGAAACACATGTCAAGGATGAAGGGTTACTGTAACAAATTTGGGCATTATGAAAGTGAATGTCAGAAGAAACAATTCGATCTGAACAAAGGAAGACCACACATCAGCCAATCTGATGAAGAGACATGTGAGACAAAGTTCCTCTCATGTCACAACACTGAAGATACCAATGAAAGAAAGGATATCTAGTTGCTAGATAGTGGTTGCAACAACCACATACTAGGTTAAAAAGTTTGTTTTTCAAGTTTAGATAGCTCTGTCATTTTTGAAATTAAAGTTGGTGATCATTCAAAGGTCAAATCCCAAGGAAAAAGTGTAGTCTTAGTCTTAACTGGGAAAGGTGAAAGAGAAAACATAAATGATGTTTTATGTACCGCATCTTAGTCACAACTTAATGAGCGTAGGTCAAATGAGTCAACATGGATACAAAGTCATATTCAAAGACCTCCCATTTGCAAAATCCTTGATAAGCACCCAAGTAATAAAATCCTATATTAGGGTCGAATGGCCAAGAATAGAATGTATCCCTTAACATTGAAAATCCTGTACCAATCATTGTTGTATGCCCACAACATGAACCAATCATCATCTTATGCCTAAAACGTAACTAGTATTGATGAAACTTGGTTATGGAATAACATGTATGGTTCATATACAATTTTCTAGTCTTATTCTATTGCAAAATAAATGCATGGTAAATGGTTTACCCTAGATAAATGATAATCATAACTCCTGTGAAACTTGTATCTTATCCAAACACCCAAGAGATAGTTTTTCAAATGCATCCTATAGAGCGAAGGAACAACTTTAAATCATACATGCAAATATTTTTGGCCCAATGCAAACCCAATATATAGGAGGGATTCAGTATTTCTTAACCTTTATAGATGACTTTAGCAGAAAATAATGGGTTTACTTCTTAAAATACAAATCTGAAACTTTTCAGAAATTCAGAGCGTTCAAAGCTATGACAAAGAAACAAAGTGGAAAATTGATGAAGGTACTAAGATATGATGGTGGTGTTGAGTATGACTCCAGAGCATTCACATATTTTTGCAAGCAACAAGGAATTGTCAGACAATTCGCTACAAGATACACTCCACAACATAATGGTGTAGATGAGAGAAAGAACATGACAATTATGAACATGGCCAGGAGAATTCTTAATGCCAAGAAGTTTTTAAATGAGTAGTGGGCTGAAGAAGTTGCATGTTCAGTTCACATTTTGGATAGATCTCCAACCAACAATATGAAATATATAGTTTTTGAAGAAGCTTGGAGCGGTAAGAAAAACACTTTTTCATATTTTAAAATTTTTGGATTTCTATTCTATGCACATGTTCTAGAATAGTTAAGAAAGAAACTAGATGACATAAGTGAAAGATGTATCTTTATAGGCTATAGTGAATAGTAAAAATCTTATCAACTATACAATCCCGTCACGAAAAATTTCATTGTGAGCAAGGATGTTAAGTTTCTAGAAGACAAAGTTTGGGAGGATCAATCAAATGAACTAGTTAATATCCAGAATCCTTTCCCACATATGAATGAAAAACTACAACCTACAGAACAACAATCTACATAACAACAAAACCCATATAGAATTCCAAGATTGGAAATTCAGTGTCAAGATGAATAGGCTAGACACGGTCCTTCTTCCAACATGGACTCAAATCCAATACTAGCCTCCCTAAGAAATCAAAAAACAAGAAGTTTGCAGGACATCTATGAACACCTTGATGATGATGATCAAATGTATTTTTCTTTAATATTATATCATCCAACATACTTTGAAGAAGATGTAAAATATAAATAGTGGGTTGATTCTATGAATAGAGAAATAGAAGCCATTACAAGAAATCATACTTAGGAACTTGCAGATCTTGTCGTAGAAAAGACCAACATCAAAGTCAAATGGGTGTACAAGACAAAGTACAATGAGAAATGAACAATGGAGAAAGAAAAATCTAGGCTTGTTGGAAAATTCTATGTTCAACAACCTAACATGGACTATGGAGAAACATTTTCTCCTGTTGTATGATTGGATATAGTCGTAATAATCTTAGTAGTTGCATCTGAACACAAGTTGTCAGTTTACCAACTAGATGTGAAATCAACCTTCCTGAATCATATTTTAGAAGAATGTGTCTATGTGGATCAACCACCAGGGTTTCACATTGAAGGGAAAGAACAAAAAGTGTATAAATTGAAGACGACATTATATGGTTTGAAGCAAGCTCCAAGAGCTTGGTACATTCGGATTGACTGCTACTTTTTTAGCCATTAATTCAACAGAAGCAACAATGAGCCCACTTTGTACACCAAACAATATCATCAAGGTAATATTTTAATTGTTCTCCTCTATATTGATGATATGTTATATATAGGAAATTGGATGCTGAATGAATTTAAAATAGTCAAGCAAGATGAATTTGAAATGAAAAATTTAGGGTCTATGAAATTTTTTCTTCATTTGGAAATTGATCGGTCAAAAGACAGAATATTTATTAGACAAAAAAAGTATGCTAAGGATGTCCTAAAGAGATTTAGATTGTATAATTGTAATGTTGGAAAGACTCCAATAGTGACACGAACTCAACTTAGTAAATACGACAAAGGAGGAGATATCAATCCTACATTGTACAAGAAACTTATTGGGAGTCTTATGTACCTCACAACAACTAGACCTGATATTATGTATGCAGTGAGTTTACTTTCTAGATTCATGCAGTCACCAAAGGATACTCATTGGAATGTAGGAAACCATATCTTGAGGTACATAATAGGATTAGTAAATGAAGGCATATGTCATACGAGCTCTCAAAATGATTGTCTAGTTATCTATATAGACAATGATTTTGCAGGAAGAATTAACGACCGAAAAGCACATCTTGTTAGGTGTTCTTTCTGGGAAGCAATTTGATTTTATGGCAATCAAGGAAGCAACCTATTATTACTCTCTCTTCAACAGAAGTAGAATATGTTGTAGCGATTTATGTGTCTTGTCAAGCAGTTTGGTTAAGAAGATTATTAAGGGATCTTCAAAACCAAACAAAGGAGCCAACTCAAATTTAGTGTGACAACAACTCAGCCATTGAAATATCAAAGAATTATGTGTTTCACAAGAAAATTAAACACATTGACACTCTTTATAAGTTTATACATGAGTTAGTAAACAATGATCTCATAAATTTAAAATTATGTAGAACAAAGAAACAATGTGCAGACATCTTTACTAAATCTTTGGCAAGTAATAGTTTTTTTTTCATAAACAATAGTTAGGCATAAGAGATAGTCATATTTAAGAGGAAGTGTTAGTTATTGTAATTAATGCATCACTAGTGTAGGTGAACAACTAGAATTTAAGAGTTGTGACAAGTGTTTTGTTGCTAACAAGAAGTGTAATCTTCTTAGCGAAAAGTGTAACATCACTCAAAATGTATTTTTTCAATTTATTCAGTTTAATGATGAGAAGAGTTTTAGCGTGCTCCTAATTTTTGAATTATGTGTGTAATATGTGTTCTTCCTAATTCGTGTCATTACATCAAGTAGGTTTATAAAATAAATATGAAAGAGGAAGAAGGAATTTTGATTTTGAAAATGGAAAATTAAATATAGCAGACAACATGTGTCTTTGAGCGAAATTGCCTTGATAACGAGGGGGAGCGGATGAGTGGTCAAAGGTTTTCTAAGGCATATGACAATTTGATAATCTTCTAAAACTGGTTTTTAAATATATTATTTATTTATTTTAATAAATATAAATAATAAACAAAACAAAAATATGTAATTTTTAATATGTAATTTTTATTGTGCAGAAATGTTCTTTGTACATTTCAATGTGATGGAAATGTGTGATTATTTAAATGTTTAACATTGAATATATATTTAATTTTTAATATGGAAAAGATGATTACATTAGAGATTATATA
>JZKD02S0008019.1:196348-206467 GCA_000966675.3 Picea glauca | reverse complement strand
TTTTTTCAATAATTAATTTTTTAGATTCTCTTTCAAAAACAACACTCTAGAATATGAAGGATTCATCTTCGTAAAAAATTTCGGCATCAACTATGTCCATTGGTTATATATTGTCAATCGTATCTCCCAGATGATCAAGGTTGTAGAATATCTTATCCAGATCAACATCAAGATCCATGTTTTCACTCTCAATTTAAATATCGTCCACCTCCCCTACGATTCTATTTCCCTTCTTATGCACAAGAAGCTTGTGAGAACTGTAAATTTTAGGATGAACCTCATCTGTTTGAAGAACCTTGGGTTGTTTTCTTACTGTGAAAGGCCATTGGAGCGATACTTTGTTACTGTGGTGGTTCCGGTCCTCGGGCCAAAACATGTTGACTGTATCTCTATAGAACTATTGTGGAGCTATTGCCAGTAGTATATCAAAACGTTGGATTGCTCCAGATGTTGGTTGAAATGAACAAATGGAGGGGATAATATAAACCCCCGAAAATGTTGGTTCAATGCATGGGAATGGAAAATATCCTCAAGCTCTTCTCTCATTAATGACAATCTCTATGTGTGCTATATGGTGAGCTATTAGAAGTAAAGATTAATTATTGCATACTTAGATGTGCAAATGTAGTGGTTATGGTGAAGAACATTTAAGGATTGGAGGTTTTGTGAACGAACCAAGATGATGACGTGCGAATGACATTCCATGGTATTTGAAATTAACATTGGGAAGGGATAACAAAAGCCTATGAAAATATTGGCTTAGTGCGCATTAATGGCAGATCTTCTCGAGCCTTGTACCCATCAATGACAATTTACACGGTGCATGCACGATGAGATGTTAGCATTAAATATTTAGAAACAAGACATATATATATATATATATATATATATGAACATTATTTTTTATTATAGACACGTGCGAAGGTGATGGAGACAGGGAAGAGCAATCTCTGAAAAGTGGTTGGATGGGCTTCAAAATAAGTTTACAGGAGATAGTGAGGATAGGTGACTGTCCAATGGTGAAACTACATGAGTCAAAAAAATTTACTGCAAAATGCATAAAACGTAAGAGGTCAGGATAGTGCAGTTTAGCAGATGACAGTTTGAATATTTGTGGAATTGTGGGAAAGTGACTAAGTAAGGAATAGGAAAATGTTGGTTGTGCTCGTTTTCGAAACTAGGGTTTGAAGATTTCATGAGCGGGCCAAATCGAGGTCAAACGAATGACATTCCAATTCTAAGTAGACTACAAAGCAGTGTGATTTTTTGTAGGATTTTAGGGAGCATAGTGAAGGGAAGCATGTACAGTATTTGGACCGCGGGTTCTTGGGTTGGCGGGCTCAAAATTGGGCCTCTATTTTTTCGTTCCTTAGAAATAGTACCCAGAGTTTTGCGATATACAAATTGAGAAGCAGGCTTGTGGGCTCAACATTGCACTTTTGTTGTTCCATGTCCTCCAAACAACACTCATAGTTTTGTGATATACAAATTGACAGACGGACTGCAGGGCTAGTGGGCTCGGGATTGCGATTGTTTACAGATCGGAGTTCCGCGATATACAAATTTTGATATTGTACAATTTAATTGGTTGGTTGGACATTGCAGTTGTAATGGTCAGTTCTGTCCAAACAACACTTGGAGTTCTACGATATATAAATTGACAGATGGACTTCCATACTTAGACACTTTTTGGATCGCGGGTTCTTGGACTCGCGTGCTCAAAATCGTGCCTCTATTGTTCTGTGTCCTACAAATAGCAGGCAAAATTCTACGATATACAAATTGATAGATGGACTCCACGATTAGTGGGATCAAGAATTCAATTGTATACATATATAACATATAACTTATGTGTTATATATCTAACATTATCTAAAAACATTATTTTCAAGTACTAAAATTTGAATATTAAATATTGATATTGTACAATTTAATTAAAGAAAATTATTAAATGAGTGGCAAGCTTCGAGTCCGAGTGTAATTTTAGATCGTTTAAGTTTCGGGCAAAGGATGTATACCATGCACATGGGGCATGGAAGTTGGATGGCACTGTGAAAGGAACCTGCGACGATAAAATTCACGAACTATGAAAACAAATGGCGGTCGGTTGGACTCATGATTTAGAGATATAGATGGACATGAAAGTTGCCACTTCACCTTCTGGGAACCCCCGACCAGAGACATGGAAATGAGAGTTCCGCAAGGCATAGCCAGGAACCCATGGCCATAAAATTGGCTAAGGAAACAAAAGCGCTATGTCAGACTCATGGTGTATATTTCATAATTCATGTGCAACACCAATTGTCTGGTTACCAGACTAGTATGTGTACAAATCAGGGAAAATTAAATATGCACCTTTATAAAGTATGTACGGATCACCACTCTTTCGATCCCGGGTTCTCGGGCTGGCGGGCTCAAAATTGGGCCGCTAT
Source organism: Picea glauca (assembly GCA_000966675.3). Classification (NCBI taxonomy): domain Eukaryota; kingdom Viridiplantae; phylum Streptophyta; class Pinopsida; order Pinales; family Pinaceae; genus Picea; species Picea glauca. The sequence goes on along the minus strand of JZKD02S0008019.1, from coordinate 204,035 downwards.
TGTTTCGTGTCCTACAAATAGCACCCAAAGTTCCACGATATCCAAATTTACAGATGAAATCTAGGACTGGTGGGTTGAAGATTGCAATTTTCTACATCTATAACATACAAAATATATGTTATATATGTAACATTATCTAAAAACATTATTTTCAAGTACTAAATTATTAATATTAAATATTGATAATCTACAATTTAATTAAACAAAGTTATCAAATGAGTTGTAACCTCCGAGTCTAGGTCCAATTGTAGATCATCGAAGTTTCTGGCGCAAGATGTATACCGGGCACATGGGGCATGAGAGTTGGATGAAACCCACAAAGGAACACGCGGCCATAAAATTTGTGAACTATAAAAATGAATGGCGTTCAGTTGGACTTGTGATTTAGAGATATAGATGGACATGAAATTTGTCACTCCTTCGTCTGGGAACCCACGAGCATAGACATGGATTAACCAAGTTTTGGATGCAATATGTACACTCAGAACACGGGGAATAAGATTTCGATAACACGTAGCGGGGAACATGCGGGCATAAAATTGGCTAAGGAAACGAAAGTGCTCGATCGGACTCTTGCTGCATATTTCATAATTCATGTGCAACACCAACTGTGTCATGACCAAACCAGTATGTGTACAAAGCAGGGAAAAGAAATATGTACCTATATAAAGTATGGGCATGAGATTTTATAGAGCATGTACGGATATAGCATTGCAAACTTGGCCACTTTGTGGATCGTGGATTCTTGGGATGTCGGGCTAAAAAATAGGCCTCTATTGTTCTGTGTCCTACAAATAGTACCCAGAGTTCCAAGATATAGAAATTAACAAGAGGACTTGCGGGGTGGCTGAGATTTTACAGAGGATGTACACTTTTTGGATCCCTAGTTCTCGGGCTGGCGGGATAAAAAATGAGCCTGTATTGTTCTATGCATTACAAATAGGACCCATAATTCCGCAATATACAAATTTACAAGAGGATTTACGGCCTGGTTGGCTCAACATTGTACTTCTATTGAGTTCCACGATATATTAATTCACACACCGACTCCAGCGTTGGAGGGCTCCGAGAAAGGAGAAATACATACTAAATATGTACTTTTATAAACTATGGACAGGACATTTTATGGAGTATTTATAGATCCTTTATTCCATACTTAGCCACTTTTTTGTATCGTGGACTTGCGGGTTTGATGGATCAACATTGCACTTATATTTTCTCGTGTCCTCCAAACAACATTCAGAGTTCCGTGAAATACAAATCCACAGATGGACTCTAGGACTGATGGACTCAAAATTGAATATGTATTACACATTACATGTAATATGTATTGTAGGTTATCGAGATGGTAGTCTCTAAATTGACAGACGGACTCCACGAGTGGAGGGCTCAAAATTGAATATGTATTACACATTACATGTAATAAGTAATACATATTACATGTAATATGTACACTATGAAATGGGCAAGCAGACAGTCAGGCTGGCAATATAAAAGTAAGTGGAAATATGAACACGTGTATCTGCCAGTTCCCGACCTAGAAATTTTCTGAGGAACGAGTAATCTATAGTAAATATGTACTTTTATAAAGTATGGATATCATATTTTATAGAGCATGTACTGATCCCTCATTCCATACTTAGCCACTTTTTGGATTGTGGGTTCTTGGGCTGGCGGGCTGAAAATTAGGCCTCTATTGTTCTATGTACTACAAATAGCACCTAGAGTTCCGCGATATACAAATTTACAAGAAGACTTCGGCCTGGCTCACTCAATATTGCAGTTCTATTGTTTTGTGTCCTCCACACAACACTGGGATTTCCATGATACACAAATTGACAGACAAACTCTAGGACTGGTGGGTTCAAGATTGCAATTGTCTACATGTATAACATATGACATATATGTTATATAGCTAACATTATCTAAAAACATTATTTTCAAGTACTAAATTATTAATAATAAATATTGATATTTTACTATTTAATTAAAGAAAATTAGCAAATGAGCCGCAAGCTTCAAGTCTGGGTCCAATTGTAGATCACCAAAGTTTCGGGCGCAAGATGTATACTGCGCACATAGGGAATGAGAGTTGTATGGCGCCCACAAAGGATCCCATGGCCATAAAATTCGTGAACTAAGAAAATGAACGACGTTCGGTTAGACTCGTGATGTAGAGATATATATGGACATGAAATCTTCCACTCTGTCGTATGGGAACCCGCGAGCATAGACATGGATTACCAAGTTTTAGATGTAGGATGTACACTCGGAACACGGGGAATGAGAGTTCGATAACGAGTAATGGGGAAGCCGTGGGTATAAAATTGTCTAAGGAAACAAAAGTGCTCGGTCGGACTCGTAGTGCATATTCCATAATCCATGTGCAACACCAATTGTGTGGTGACCAGACTAGTATGTGTACAAACTAGACAAACCTAAATATGTACCTTTATAAAGTATGGACATGAGATTTTATATAGCATGTATGGATATCGCATCCCATACTTTCCCACTTTGTGGATCGTGGGTTCTTGGGTTGGTGCACTCAAAAAATAGGCGTTTATTGTTTCATGTCCTACAAAGAGCACCCAGAGTTCCGTAATATACAAATTGATAAGAAGACGTGCGAGGTGGTTGAGATTTTATAGAGCATGTACACTTTTTGTACTGTAGGTTCTCGAGCTAGTGGGATAAAAAACAGGCCTCTATTGTTCTATCCTTTACAAATAGAACTCACAATTCCGCGATATACAAATTGACAAGAAGACTTGCGGGCTAGCTGGCTAAACATTGTACCTCTACTGATTTATGTGATATACAAATTGACAGACGAACTCCAGGGATGGTAGGCTCCCAGAAACAAGAAATACATACTAAATATGTATAGATCTCTTATTCCATACTTAGCCACTTTTTTGTATCGCGGACTTGTAAGCTGGCGGACTGTAAATTGGCCTCTAATGTTCTGTGTCCTGTGAATAGCACCCAGAGTTGCGCAATATAAAAATTGACAAGTGGAATTGTGGGATGGTTGGCTCAACATTACACTTCAATTGGATCACGGATCTGTGGGCTCGCGGGCTCTAAATTGGGCCTCTAATGTTCTGTGTCCTACAATTAGCACTGAGAGTTGCACAATATACAAATTGACAAGAGGACTTGTGGGCTGGCTAGTTCATTATTGTACTTCTATTGAGTTCCGTGATATACAAATTAAGAGACAGACTCCAGGGCTGGTGGGCTCCGAGAAATGAGCAATACATACTAAATATGTACTTTTATAAAGTATGGACATGACATGTTACAGAGCATGTACAAATCCCTTATTCCGTACTTAGCCATTTTTTTGGATCGCGGACTTGTGGGCTAGTGGGCTCTAAACTGGGCCTCTAATGTTCCATGTCTTTCAAATAACATCCATAATTGTGCGATATACAAAGTGACAAGAGGACTTGTGGCCTGGCTAGCTCAACATTGCACTTTTATCGTTTTGCGTCCTCCAAACAACATTCATAGTTCCTCGATATACAAATTGACAGACAAACTCTAAGACTAGTGAGATCAACATTGAATATGTATTACACACATGAAGACACATGAATGTAGAGGAATATATGGAGTTTCGAAGGAGGTGCACAAAAAAAAAAAAAAAACACATCTGTAAACCAGTTCAACAAATAGAGACAGAGTAAACAAAAAAATATTTAATATGGAACACGGGCATAAAAACGCACCATTGCATGGATTTCTCTACATCTCTGGTTAAGATTTCTTTGCGGCATCTAGTTTTCCAGTTTGTTTCTATGAACAAAAATACAAAACAAAAGGAATATGAACACAACTTAACATGTAAAGAAAAAAGCAAGTACTATGTACATATACTAAAACAAATAGAATAAGATGAATAAAGTAACAAATAGTTTTAGAAGGATGTACCTTTTTTGTTTCTTTTGCATAATGTATATTTTATAATTCAAGTACAACACCAACTGTATGGTGACCAGACCAATATGTGTACAAATCATGGAAAACTAGAAAGATGGATAATTTTTTTATTTTTTTTGCAACAAGCTATACAAATATTCATTGAAACATAGAAATATGACTTTGTAAAATGTTTGATGTATATCTCATAATTCAATTGCAATACCAATGGTATCATGATCAGACCAATATGTGTCTAAGATAAACATATTGTATTGAATAATTGACACATTTGACCACACATGGTCAATAAGTGTGTTTTGCAGATGGCTTGTGTGTTCAAAAGAAAGCGGACACTGCATTTGCACATGTAGTTTTCCAATTCTTTTGTTCTGCCATTATTTTGTAGCATGCCAATATTGAAGTCTCCTACAAGCACAATGGGTCTGTTCATATAGAAATGTCCCAATGCATTGGAAATAACATCTAGTATGTTGGAGAATGTTGCATGGGGAGCAACATACAAATTCAATATTGCAACTTTTGTTTCATGGAAAAAAATATTTGCAAGCACCACCTCAACATTATTTTCTTCGATATGTATATGCTCCAAAATTGGTACATGTTTTTTCACCAATATAATCACCCCATGTGTAATGTAACTTGATATGCAATTGTGATTTGGGAATTCTTTGTTCTGCATGCACAATGCCATGTATGTTTCCTGCAAACACAGAATATCATATTGCATTGTATCATAGTCATTGAGTATATCATCCATATGTGCATTTAAGCTGCGTGTGTTAAGCCAGAGAATTGATACAGATGAATTTGTTTGTATGAATTGGTAATCATAGTGCAGTTGCCATTTTGCGGTGGTCCTGAGTTATTCCATTCAATATCAAATTTTTGTTTGACTTTGAATTTATCTTTTGTAAGAGGACTTAGTAAATACAAGGAGTCTATGCTTCTAACACAGGACAATGTTTTGTATACAGGTCCATGTATATGAATTCCAACAGGCATAAATGCAACATTATCAAGTGTTAGTCCTTGTGATCTGTGGACTGTACGTGCACATGCAAGTTTAATCGGAAACTGTTTTCGAATTTTCAGTCGACCTATCTTTGTTGATGTTAATACTAGCTTTGATATTTGCAAAATAGGTGTCCAATCACTTCTAGTGTTTGAATTATATAGATAAGACAAGTTGTTTTCTTGCCGCTTGCCTATATGCAGTTCAAGGAACTTAATCCAAAGGACATCAATTTTTTATGTTTTCGTATAGCCTTTCAGTATTCCATATGCACCATTGACCAGACCATCATGTGAATCATAGTTGCAGGAATATATTTCAACCAACATTTATAATTTGAGGACAATATGCAAAGGTAAAGTGGTTATATGTTCATGACGTGGCACATTTCCATGGTTGTCTTATTCCAAGTCAATTGAATTGATGATGATATCATCGCTAGGAATGAGAGATAGCATGTGGCTATTATGCATTGCAACATCCTTATTTGTGTAGAACAGGTAAGGGAACGTTAGGTCTATCGGTGCAGGCCGCAAGAACCTTGAATTGATATATGCTAAGTCATCATATGTTTGGTTGTTTGTCCGCATTCTATTCAAAATTGGAATGAATGTTTCATATGTTTGTCACATTGTAGTATGCAATTCAAAGCATTTAATATTGTATCTCTAGAAGTCATGTGTCACTGTTTCCATTTTAATGGTAGGTTGTTCAAATATCAAATAGTATTGGATGGGTTGTGCCTGGTAAAGATCCCCACATAATATCATGTCAATGTTTCCAAAGTATTTCGTGTGGACATGTTTTATTCTTCTTAGTTGGTTGTCAATGGAATACAAGAACGGACTTCTAATCAAAGATGGTTCATCTATAAAGAAAATTTGGAGTTCCTGATAAATCTTAGACAATGTATCCAACATTTCCTTTCTAAGTGGAAGAAACTGTGACTTGTTAAAAGACATTAAAAATCCAGAGTGGACTGTTGTTCCACCTGCATTATATGCATCTTTTCCTATGTATGAAACTATTATGCCCTTTGGTTTCATAGGATTAGAGGAATTGTTTGAATCATATATTCGTATAAGCATTTGGAACAGTGCTTTCGTTGTGAATGTCTTGTTTGTTCCTTCTCCACCTATAAGGAACAAGTGCACATAAGTGTCCATGTTCAAGCATTTTTTAAGAGCAATGTCCTTTACAATTGTTTGTTGTTCTCGATTCAATAGACGTCTATTTATGTGGTATTCATTATTTTCAATTAGGAAAGGATGTTTTGTGACATGAAAATCAAGATTGATACGTTTTTCACCTCCACCTATTGGAAGACGAGGAAAATCCACTTGAAAGTCATAGGACTCGCAAGGATTTCTAGTTGTTTTTCGATTTGTGAATGTCTCATCAATAATGTCAGAGTTTTCTAGCTCATTAACTGCAATTTCTAGATCACCCCATGTTGTATTAACATTGTAGGTAAATCTAGCTTCATTGATGTGCACTATAGTCTCAGAGGAAACATACAAAGCCTCCCATGTAGAGAAGTTATGTTTTAATGTCTCTTCATTTTCATCGAATGAAACGTACAACAACTATTTTTATCTACAATAGTTTTCATAGTCAGAATGTTTATTGTATTTGACAAACTGTATCACAGAGGGTTTTTTTTTTATATGGGTGCATCATTTTTTTTGTAATGCGATGTGAATTCGACTAAGAAGATATGCCTAATAGGAGATGGACCCTGGAGGTAATAATCAACAATAGAGCGACATATCACGTCTTTTGAATTGTCAGGCTCTTGTTCTAGCGAAACTGGTGGTTTAAGCATAAATGTGCATTTTTCAAGTGGAGATGTGTTTATGAAGACACATTTTCTTGAAATACAAGTGAGGGGCAGGGAAAGTGCAATGTGAATTGCTTATTGAGCAAACATTTGTTGAAGATTAAGAAATGTTTTTCCAAGTGTGTGTATCATTTGTATGACATCAATGTGATTTATTTTGTGTTCTTTGTGTATTCTTCTGAATGCACTTGTCATAGATTTGTCAACCTTTGTCATATACAAGGTACAATAGAATGTTGCAACATATGCTTTGAGCATGTACTGTGCATATGTATTTTCTTTCCACATAACTGGCATGTCCTTGGAGAAATTGTTGTTCCAAATATGGGAAATTCTACATTTAAGTAAAACTATTGGTTGCTTAAGCATACATTGTATGGCTTTGATGTACTCATCTTCTGATAGATTTAGATATGTCAAGAACGCATCGAACCTCATCAACTCGTCAAATTCTCCTTGTTCTAGAAATGCGAACATGGATTTAGATTTCTCAGTAACACCGTTGTCCTCTAAACTAAGTGGCTCTATGATTCTTGTAGCTCTCATTGGCAGCATGAGAAAGTGGTATCTACAATGAAAGTTTTTTCATTTTCTACAACTTCGCGTATGGTAATGTCTATGAATTTTGGCAAGTTATGGATCCAAATGATCTGTGTTGCATGTTAAGTATTTCTCGAAAAATTGTTCAGTTTCTGATTTGTTGTTATCTCCATAGACTAGTGCACCCTCTATCCACAATAGTGTGTGGCCATGTTCATTTCCCTTCTTCTGGAATTCAGTCACAAAAAAATAGTCTGATATTTTTCCGAAAAACATTTCATCATGGCATATCCAATTGTCTCAAAGAATTTATTCTATGTCTATAGTAGCGAGTACATGTCACT
>JZKD02S0008019.1:181512-196298 GCA_000966675.3 Picea glauca | reverse complement strand
GTAGCGAGTACATGTCACTGGGTCTTTTCTTATGAGGTAGTCAATGTGATTGTTTTCCAGTGTATCGGTTTGTTTTTTATGTTTCTTGTTCCTATGCAGGTCAGATACAACAACTACCAATGAATCCCAACAATGCTCTACACTTGTAAATGTGATGAAAAATTTTGGCGGGCCCAATTGACAGATCATTGCAAAAATAGTTTTTTTGTTCTGTTGCAAATAGTCAGGAGAGGTGCGAATGTTTTTGAAATCTATGTATCCAATATTAGATTTCATACTTTTTTCTAGGTTTTCTTTGTACTTGACATCCTTGGCCAACAAATTTCTTCTTTGTAATTGGATTTTTCTTATTTGGACCCACATGCAGGAGAGAACTTTCTCTATTATTATGCGCATTGTTTTGAAAAACAAATTTGTTATGTGACAGGAGAAGTCACCGCTTGAATGTAGCAACTCCCATCAGACTATTTTATGATAACTGAATTGTTTTGTAATGTAAGTGGCATGTAGATCTCCATAGAAGAGTGTTGGAAAGTTCATTTCCTCAATGAATTTGTCCTTGAATATTCCAAGTGGACGCTGCCCCTCAGCAGGTGCAATTTGGACAATCTTGTCTTACAAGTCACGAACGCAATGTGAATCAATGAATCCATGCACCAATGTCTCAGCAGGTGTTTCATTCTCCAATTCATCACTTGTATCAAATTAACTAGCATTTTCGAGAGTCTCTGCAGAGTTGCCATCCTCTTCTACAAGAAAATTGTTCCAGTTCTCATTTATACAAATGTTATTTTCTTTGTATAGGGCCCTGGAACATAATTCCTTTAATGCTTTCATAAAAACATGGACATGCACTTTGCCTGTGTGATAGGAATTTTTGTATCAAAAGCATATTTTCTCGGCCATAGGAATTTTCATTGTATCACTAATGAATTGTAGCAAGGATTTTTTCACAACATCTAGTTGAACACACACATTAATAATTGATCCTGTTAAGCCCATCTGGGGTCGTTTATAGCCCCAAGGCCTGATTTGTGCAAATGCAATTCACAAATACACAATTCTCTCCTCAAGTTCCATAACTACACTTACATATAATATTGGTGTATTACATCTTATTTGGTCAAGGGTTGCACATTGTGACAATATTCCATTTTCAGGCAACCATTTGCATGGAAGACAAATTTTTCCACTGGAAAATGGTTTATCGTGCATTGTCAAGCGTAGGTATTCTACTTGCAAATCAGGCGTGAAATACTTACTATTTTTTGAGAAATTCAATTGTTCACAAATTGCACATGCAATGGAAGGAGTGTCTTTAATTTGTTTCATGTAGGTCTATCTTGCATTTTTCTTTCTCAGGGAAGTATGAGTAGAATTTGTTTGCTAGTTTTCATTGGTAGTACTGCATGGTGTTACTTGTAGGCCACGAAATGTGACAATTGCATGACCATTCTGGGATATGTGACTGTACTTGTTTTTGTTCTGTTGTGCATGAACAAATTTCTCTAGATTGTGATATGTGAGTTTCTCTCTAAAAGGAAGCGTAGCAATGTATTTTTTTCTCTCGCACGCGACCTTTTTCAAGTTCTGGTAACTTACTCTATGTTTCTTGTCCAAGGGCACAATGACCTGATGGCAACTGGGATAGATTTAACTCTGATTCAGGTTATGATAACTTAGTGTACATTTTTTGTTTAAGGGGTGTATGGCCTCATCACAACTGGGATGAATTTTACGCATAACGTTTTTCAATTTGTGATAACTTACCCTACGTTTTGTGTTTAAGCCATGTATGGCCTCATCACAATTGTGATGAATTTCACACATGGATTTTTTGTTCAAGACCTGTATGGCCATATCGCAACCCAGAGGAGTTTCATTCTCACTAAAAAGCATGCAATGCATATGCATATTCGATTCGGTTTGGCTGTTATGGACATTGAACCCTGAACCACTGATATGTCCAAGCAAAGTTTCATAATAGATATGCATTATATATGTTTTCAATGAGAGGATGTCGATTGTTTGATCGTAATTTGAATCAATAGACCATGAATGGATAGTGCCACCTGGCAAGGCCGACCAACCTTGGATAATTACTCTGAACATGATAGAAAACCATTGAAAACAGAATCTGCAACCCTCCACATTCCCTTTGTCATATGGCAATGTCATGTTTACAAGGTATTCTTGCCAACTTCCAATTGCTGACATATTTTGTAAGAGATATGGTGAAAGGTGTTGATGCAAGAACCTAAAATCCTATTGGTTGTTGCCTATAATTGCATTGCAAAAGGACTATATAGTGTAAATCGATAATGACTTCAAATCAAACTCCTCTTCTAGCAAACAACAAATTGCATTGATCAAACTCTCTCCACAGCTAGACACAACAATTGTTCCTAGTTGTAAACCATGGTGGTCTATGCGATGCATAATCTGTTTCCACTGCGATTCAAGGTCTTTGAAAATGAGGGTCAAGTAAATATGAGCTTCTTCAACATTGCATATGGACATTTTTCTATACAATAGTGGTTCATAATGACAACTGACAACATTGGCATCATGGAACAAGATGCAATATGGATTGTCAGAAGCAGTTCTTTTGAATAGTAGATATCTTGAATTTCTTGTCAATGACCATATTCCAATTGATATATTGATCTAGTTAGACAACCACCATATAAAAAATGTATCTCTCCAAAGTCCCCTCTCATGTGTAGGTAGAACTGGAGATGCAGACAACTGGATCTTTGAAAAATACGTAGAGACATCATGTATTCCATGCAACTGTCAAAGAAAATCATATTCCAGTTCATATTCATACAACTCCAATGCCTCAACATCGCCATTTTTTAAACAACCCAAGAAATAATCTATCAATCTGTTGCGCAAATCAATCAATGAATAACAAAAATGCAGTAGAACCTGAAATGCATTGAAAAGGAAATCTCTTGCAGTATACGAGAATGCATCCAATCTAAAAGGCCCATTGCTATGCAAAACCTCGTCAATGTTGTCAACTATAATGGAGTGTGTATCTATTTTATACGAGTCAACATCTATTACTTCTTTCATCTTTTGAATTGTCATTTTAAAGTTGTTTGTTAGATACTTTCAGTTTGCATGAAAACAGAGAAAAGGGGAAAAAAGGAATAAAAGTAGGAAAAATAAAAAAGGAAAGAAAAATAGGAAAACTACAAGTGCAGAACTGGGTACCAATCCCCATATGTATCTTTCAACCTTCTTCTTTTCAACTTCAATCCCCCCCTAGTCCCTATAGAAAATGAAAAGAAAACAAACCCACACTAGAAAGTGAACCAAACAAAAAGAAACAACGCAAATAAATAACACCATAAATTTACTTAGCAGAAAGATCGATTTGAACCTATTCATGTTGTGCATCCTACAAGCTTCTGAGAACTAGAAAAAGTTCTGCAAAATAGAAAGGACAAGACAAAGGAAACAATTGGATGTAATTTTCTGACCCACAAAATAAAAGCATTCCCTATGTCTACACCCCAACGGATGGTTCCGTCTTGTGATAGCTCCAAACTACTTTTTGAAAACCCCTCTGCATTGCAATTTTTGAAATAGCTATGGATGTGGAAGTCGACATATGAAGATGGATGGTTTCTAGGAACAGAAATTAAGAGTACAGAGAAAGATGGTCTGCAACATAATTTTGAGGCAGGGACTCCCACCATTGAAAAATACCAACGAAACAATGGCACAGAAACTTACCCATTAACGAGGGATGACAACAAATCATCCCCAAAAATTGCAAACTGCAACAACAGGTCCAACAACTCGCAAAGTTGAAGAACAACAAACCAGTGAATAACCACGAAGAGGTCCAACCACAACTGCAGGACCTCAACTTTGCAAATTTGAATCAAACAAAAACAATAATCATGGAATGAACCAGTGAACAAGCATCAACCACTGAACCAGTGATGTCGGTGGAGAACAATTTAGCACAATTTCACTGCAAACAACACCATCAAAAAAATGGAACGAAACTATATTGCAACACCTCTATACAATAAACATTCAGGACTTCCAGACCTGTTAGGTAAACACTTGAGACTATAAGAACCATCGAAGGGCATAGTCCTGTGCAAACATTTAATAAAAAATGCAACGTAGCAGGCCTGTTCTCTCAAAGAATGAAAGAATAAAGCAAAAATCACACATAGTAATATGCTAGAGAATGTATTCTAGCTAGCAGAAAATGCTAAAGCAAACATTCGAACTAATGTGAGCATTAATCCACCTTCGACCAATGCATAAGAAAATATATGATTCAAAAAGACCATATATGATGAAATACTTTGGATACACCAACATATATAACATTTGAATAGCGAAGCAGATAATAAGACCTCCAATCCGTTGTCCAATCAGATCATGACAAATATGGTACTTTTTATTATATAAAAATCAGTGTTTTCAGTTCCCTCGTTCCAACAATAGATAATGTGGAAATATTTGTGGTCAATGGACAATCTAATATGAGGTCAATGAATTATAGTTTTCTATAGTCCCTCTATGCCTAATGCAGGGACTAATAAGATCTAATAATTAAAAAAAAATTGAAAAAAAGACAACATATTGTTAGTGGTGTTATTAATGCCCATTGGGCACTGGGGTGATAGGGGTAAGAGGCCAATGGATAACGGATGTTGATATTATTTTCCCTACTTTCATAAATACCTAGATCCAATCCCCCACCTTCTGGACCTTCGACTATTACATCTGCAAAATCGTAGGAATATATATATATATATATATATATATATATATACCTAAAAACATGTAAAATTTCTATAGTCAGAAACTAAATTTAACTTGGCGTTAGGGCACAATCCTATCATTCATACCTACCTGTTGATGTATTCAAATCCTTAAGGTCGATAGTAGAAAGAAGAAGCCGCAACAAATCGAGCTTATGCAGTCTAAAAAGACATGACCATAGAATTAGTGGCAATAAACTGTGCTTCAACATTATCTTTTCTCAAAGTAGTTCTCGCTTTCCTTTTCTTAACTGATAGAAGGAGTTGGTACTGCTAATCCCAGAATTTAATGTCGCATGAATTTCATTAACTCTTTGAACGCGACACCTCTAAATACAGCGAGGAGCACCTCTAAATACAACGAGGAGAACTAATGCTTTGTAGTAAAAGTAGTAAGAAACGTGGAATTCAGGCCACAAGTATGTGGAATAATGGGCAGTGGGCACCACATATCTATGAAAAAACAACAATGTCAATGCACTGCTCTCCATTAACTTTTCCCAAACTATTCATTTTGTGCTTTTCCCATGGTTGAAATGATCTCTGTGTGCAGAATACTAATATGTCATGGGAGAAGATGCTGAAATATTCAATACATTCCCTAGAGATAGCGCGGATCGTGACGAGCTGGTCCTTGGCTTCAAAGCATGCAGTGTCCAGGAATCCAGCCGGAGAGCCCAAAATCTTGTTTTTGGGACCTCGAATCCTTTCCCATGAGCAGGGGAGCCGAATGGTGAAGGAAACCCTGTGCCTCCTTGGCTCAGTCAAGGCTCGAATCCGGCAAAGTCCCAATGACCTCTGTTGGTAGTCAAAAATATATTAATGGGGATTATGTCAGTAAGAAAGAAAATAAGATAAAAACAAACTGCTAGATGACGACCACATTTCAGTGTTCGATTGTTCATAGACAAAGCTGAAAAAGCCCTCCACTTAAAAAAATGCCTTGAGAGTCATATTTTTTTTTTTTGTTTCGTGTTTTGGGTAATAAGAGTTTTTATTTTTTTAAACATTTCCAAATAATATATTATTTATAGAGGCAATTTAAAACATGCAATGCAAGTATGATACTAGCACATCCACATTGATAGTGGATGGTGAAGGCACATAGGATCATCATCGCTTTAACTATGTCTAAGTTCTTGTATTCATGTATGATCAATGTATCATTAGTGTTGAGCTTAACACATAGAGATAATATACTAAAAAAATAATATATTAAAAAACATTCATATATATTTCAAATGAGTGAAACCATAATCTAATATGAATATGTTAGATAATAATGGTTAAATTCCATAGTTAGAAAATGGTTAAAATTGTACGCAAGATTTGTGTTGAAGTGGTTTTTCAGATCCATCAATTTAGGAGGTTGTTAGGGGTTATCCTAACCTATAAATATGTACACAATTTATCAAATTAATATAGTTAATATGTGAGAGAAAAGTCTCAATTGTGATGTGCCCTTGTGGCCTCACTGATTGTTGTGCATTACTGAGATTTTAAGTTGGTATCAGAGCACAATGGTTTATAGACTAAAATTAATAAAACAAATGCGGTGTGGACATGTTTTTAAAATATGTACGTTTTTTTATTAAACCATTGTTTATTGCAGCTGTGTTGTTGGTACAATGCTGGTAGGAAATGGCATTACAACCACACAGTAAAGGATGGATCGGCTTCATTCTCATTTGCTTCATCTTACAAGAGAATAAAAGAAAGGACCCATCAACCTTATTTGAATATCTAATTCTGGAGCGCTCCTCCCTGCTTTTTACTAGTCGTTGAGAAGAATGCTCTAATCCATTTTTTAACGTGGATGGCTTCTATTTTTAACTGAACCCCTATTTATTGTGTTTGTGTCATCGATATTATGCACAAGGGGAAGGGAATTCCGATCTCATTTAGAGTGATCCTTTCTTCTTGCCAGAAAAAAACAATGCGTTGATTTCATTAAGTGCGAGGTTTCTAATAATTTTCTAGAACTAAGACACACATGCTCCTAACAACGCATACGCACTATAAGATCAAAACAATGCGTTGATTTTATTAAGTGCAATGCTTCTCACTCATACGAACTATAGGAGCATTAACTATCTCTAAAAACAGGCATGAATTCCAAGCATAGGCTTATACCTTTTTTTTTCTTATTTGTTTCCTTATATTTCTTTCTCTTTCCCATACCAGCTTACCTTTCATCTTATCTGGTCTCCTAATTTCTTCACCCCCTCCACCTCTATCTCCTCCCTTTCTCTCTCTCTCCACTTCCTTTCTCTATTTACCTCTCTCTACCTCACTTCCCTCTTTCTCCCCACTTCCTCTTTCTCTCTATCTCCCAACCTTTCCACCCTTCTCTCCCACTCCACTCTCTCTCTCTCCCGTATACACCCCTCTATTATGTCACTCCCTATGCCCCTATATCACGTGTGTTAGCTCTCTCCTCTTATCTATCACTCCCTCTCTATCTCCCCCGTCCGACTCTATCCCCCTCTCTCTCCCTTCTCCCTCTCTCTCTCTCTGCCCATTATTAGTCTCTCTCTCTCTCTCTCTCTCTCCATGTCTGTCTCTCTACCCCCTCCCTCTCTCTCTCTCTCTATCCTACACTCAACCTATCTTCTTCTCTTGTTGGCTCTCTCCCTCCCTCCCCTTCTCTCCCTCTCACCACCCCCCTCTATCTCTCCTACATATACCCCTCTCTTCCCCTAACTCTATATCCCCCTCCATATCTTACTTAGTGTATCCTCCTTCCTCTCTCTCCAACTCTCTTCCCCCTTTCTCTCTTTACCTAACTCATTGCATCCTCCTCCCTCTCTCTCCCCCACTCCTTCACTCTCTCTATCTTCCTATCACTCTCTCTCTAAACCCCCTCCCCCCGGTTTGTCTGTCTCTCTCTACATCTCACCCTCTCACTCACACACAGTCTCTCTCTACCCCCATATCTATATACTACTCTTTCCCCATCACCCTTTCAGTCTCTCTCTCTCTTCCCTCTCTCTCCCTCTAACACTCCCAATCTCTCTCCATCTTCTTTCTACTTGCTCTGCATTCTACCTTATTCTCTCTCTCTCTGTGTGTACCTCATGTCTCTCTCTCCATCTCACTCTTGACCTATATTCTACTCATGTTGTATCTCTCCCTCTCTCCCATTATCTGTGTCTCCCGCCTCTATGTCTCCCTCCTTCCCCTTCTCTCCATTTCCCCCCTCTGTTTCTCCTTCCCTCCCTCTATACCCCCCCCTCTCTCTCACTCTCTCTCTTTCTTTTTTCTTTCTCATGGAACAAATAAATGACACTCATTGGTCACTCATTGACCATTTCCACCCTCACAGCTATCAGGCTCATCCTGGAACTCAATCTTTCTTTGCTTACTCAAAGAAACACCTCGAGTGCTTTTGTTCCTAGGCGTGGTTTGTCACTCGAGACACTAGACAAAGAAACAACATTCTTATAAGTTTTTATCCACAATGAATTGATAGAATTACTAAATAACACTTTTTAATTAAAAATAAGACAACTCACCATAGATTATACTAACAATATGGAGGGTGTTACCATCCATCGTGACCCTAATCTCTCAATGTTTCCACCCTGCAATAGTTACAAGGATAAAGGAATGAAATTTAAACAAAAATTCATAAATCAATTCCATTCATGATACATAAGAATTCATCAGAAAATGATCTCATTGTGAATAACTCGAGAAATCGTGGACAATCGGTTGCAGGTGGAGCACTTGGATGTACAACCTCCTTAGAGGAAACATCTATTGTTGCAGCCTCGGTGGATGACAAATTCTTGTCTGTAGAAGAGACAATTGATGGGTCGTGTATGAGTGAAACCACTATGGATTCATTAGATGGAACATTTGGTAGTGGTGGGTGGCATACGGGTGCATCCATTGTCGATGGACGAGATGGAAAAGGCGTCGAGGGGTAGTGGCGTATAGGTGAATTCATTGTGGATGGATGTGATGGAAAATTTCATGGAGGTGGGTGGAATACAAGTGTAACTACTTTGTATGTATGGGATGGAAAATATGGTGGGGGTCACAAGAAATAAACCCCCATGGGTTGTATGAGGGATGGTAAAATACTTGGGGTAAAAATAAGTATCCAAAGACTTAGGGATGGGTGGTCAAGGATTGGACTAGCCCTATATTTGGGGGAAAACGATGGGTGGAATGTTGGTAGTGGTGGTGAGTGAAAGGGTGGTGGTACAGGTGACACAACAATAGATGAAGAAACTTACATACATAATTATAATATTTTTATTAGTGCCAAAATGAAAAATTCAACCAAAACAAAATTAAAAAATTCATATTTAAAAAAGATTTAACTCAACACATGATACCTATGAAGGGCATGACTTGTCCATCCCAGGTGTATATGGTTCATTAGTGTATCATACCAAAACCTATAGAAACACATGAACATCATATTTGAGGATGTTAGAGAATAAATAAATCAATGTGGTGAATTTATTAAAGGTGACACATACCTATGTATGCAGTACACAAAATGAGTACAATTCCTCTACTGCTACATCAAAGATGGAAATTGGCACTAATGCATCTACCAACGTAGAGGTTCTACTATTAGAGCATAACAACTGCAAAACATCATATAATAAGATATGGAAATAAATACACCAAGAACATAAATATACATTTATGAAGAACATCATATATATATATATATATATATATATATGAAGAACATAAATATGGTCAATGTACTAACCTCCTCCATGAAACTTTGATGTCCACTAGTTTCCATCAGCCCATACAATTTTTTCCCACAACTTGATCATCTATGAGGTTCACATGAATTCCTATCATGTCCATATTTCTTCTCTCGGTTACACTCTTGTCCATGGATTGAAGTTCTAGCCCCTCTATCAAAGTCACCGATAGGCACCTCTTGTTGAGATAGTGCGACAAAAGTCTAATGTTGCACTAGACTCTGAGTCAAGACTGATCTCAATAACTTTGTTTGCATAATACCTTTCAATATGGGAGGATGATGAGCATGGGTGGTAGGACTTCACCTAGGAAGACAATGACCTATAATTGGTTCATGCCTAGCATTCTCTCTCTCCTCTGCAAAACCACAACCCAACCCCTATAATTCACCAATGTCAAACTAGTTTAGATGGTCACAAACATAAACTTTTCCCATAATTTCCTAATGACCATTATCCATTATCCTCTCATAAACCATGTATCCATCCGATTATCCTTAAATTGTTTGTGGATGCATGAATCTATACAAATGCGTCTCTTTGTGATCGAGAATTGTTGTCTGATTCCAAGATTAATAAACAATGACATCAATTCTTTTTTTGTAGTGTTCAAATCTCTCACTTGGTTTTTATCTATGTTAGTCCTATAATACTCAAACATCCTAGCCCTATAATTAGAAATATAGTTTAATTTACCTAGGAAACTTGCAATGGAAAATAAAATGGCATCCAAGGAAGTGGCCAATGACAATGAGTTGGGCTCTCTAGTACTCCTTAAGTATTGGACAATTAATAAGTATCCAAAGAGTCGGGGAAGGGTGGACAATGATTGGACTAGCCCTATATTTGGGGGAAAATGATGGGTGGAATGTTGGTAGTGGTGGTGAATTAAAGGGTGGTCATACACGTGACACAACAATAGTTGAAGAAACTTGCATACATAATTATAATATTTTTATTAGTACCGAAACGAAAAATTTAACAAAAACAAAATAAAAAATTTCATATTTAAAAAATATTTAACTCAACACAAGATACCTATGAAGGGCACAACTTGTCCATCCCAGGTGTGTATGGTTTGTTAGTGTATGGTACCAAAACCTATAGAAACACATGAACATTATATTTTAGGATGCGAGAGAATAAATAAATCACTGTGGAGAATTTATTAAAGGTGACACATACCTATGTATGCGGTACACCAAATGAGTAGGACGCCTCTACTGGTGCATCAAAGATGGAAATTGGCACTAATGCATCTATCGGTGTAGAGGTTCTACTATTAGAGCATAGAAACTGCAAAACATCATATAATAAGATATGGAAATAAATACACCAAGAACATAAATATATATTTATGAAGAACATCATATATATATTTATGAAGAACATAAATATGGTCGACTTACTAATCTCCTCCATGAAACTTTGATGTCCACTAGTGTCCATCGGCCCATAAAATGTTTTCCCCCAACTCCAGTATCTATGAGGCTCACATGAATTCCTATTATGTCCATGTTCCCTCACTCGGTTTCACTCTTGTCCATGGATTGAAGGTCTAGCCCCTCTATCAAAGTCACCAATAGGCACCTCTTGTTGAGATAGTTAAACAAAACTTTGATGCTACACTAGCCTTCGAGTCAAGACTAATCTCGATAACTGTGCTTACATGATACCTTTCAAGGTGGTAGAATATTGAGCATGGGGGAATAGGCCTTCACCTAGGAGGACAATGACCTAGCATTGGGTCATGCCTAGCATTCTCTCTCTCTTCTGCAAAACCACAACCCACCCCGTAGAATTCACCAATGTCAAAGTAGTTTAGATGGTCAGCCAACATAAATGTTTCCCATAATTTCCTAACGAAATATAGAGGCACCTCCTTGTTATTGTAGGGATTTTTTTCAAACACTTTAAACCATGTATCCATCTGATTATCCTTAAATGTGTCTCTTTGTGACACGAGGTTGTTGATTGATTCTAGGATTAATAAAAAATGGCATCAATCCTTGTTTTGTAATGTTCAACTCTCTCACTTGGTTTTTATCTATTTTAGTCTTGTATTACTCAAACATCCTAGCCCTATAATTAGAAAAATAGTTTAATTTACCTTGGAAACTTGCAATGGAAAAAAAATTTGGCATCCAAGGAAGTGGCCAATGACAAGAAGTTGGACTCTCTAGTACTCCTTAAGTCTTGGACAATTAATTTAAGAGACATCAACCCGTCAAGAATTTCCATGTTTAGGTCTATTAGTTCTTGGTTGAGGTTTAATGTGCCTTCTTATAGTTATGTTGTGTTTCATTTCTCTCGAAATTCCATGTTAATTGTTGTGCTGCAATTTATAATAAAATTTATATAAATTAGGTTATTTTTTTAAATTAAATTTAAAAATTATAAAAAATAAAATAAAATAATTTATGAAATGAAAAAAAAAAAGAAATTAATTGTGAATAAA
Organism: Picea glauca; assembly: GCA_000966675.3. Classification (NCBI taxonomy): domain Eukaryota; kingdom Viridiplantae; phylum Streptophyta; class Pinopsida; order Pinales; family Pinaceae; genus Picea; species Picea glauca. Next base: position 184,305 of record JZKD02S0008019.1, on the reverse strand, counting down.
TATCTAGATTCCCTTGGAGATGGATTGACCATCATTTTGACGCTTAGTCAACAAATTCCAAGTGTTCAATTTGCTCAATACTCTTTCAAATTCACTACGCGCGGTGGTGGGATGAAAAAAAAACCTTCTTCCTTTTCAATTAGGTAATTGTTTTTTTATACAATTTTTCATAATGTCTATTCTATTTGTATTTCATTTGTAATTAGTGAAATTTCTTAGTTTTTATTTGATTTAGTAGTAATATTTCTTATACATGTGGCTGGTTTCGTTTGTTGAGGAGTGATTATTATAAGGTGTAATTTTTATTGTTTTGAATTTGTTTTTAAGTTGACTCTTTGTAAACCATATATTTGGTTGTTCATAGTTCTTATTCCTTTGAGTTGTAATTGATGCAAAGCATTATCTAACATTTAAGTAATATATTCATAAGCTTGAATCCTCATGTCATTATTCTTAAGCTGATGTTATGTTATGATATGGTTATAAATAAATTCCAATATATGATAGGTATTATAATGATTGAAAAAGTAATGAGCTTGTATCCTCATGTCATTATTCTTATTTTGATGTTATGTTATGATATGGTTATAAGTAAATGCCAATATATGATCAGCATTATAAGGATTGAAAAAGTAACGAGCTTCTAGAGAAGAAAATAATGGGAATATTAACTATCCACAAAGAGAGATTCCATAATAAAATTGAATTTGTAGTTATGATTGTGTAGGGATGAATTATAAATGTAAAATTATTCTCTTTATTCTATCAATACAATTTGAACTTAGATATTAAATGTCTATGTTTATGTTTGTTGGTTTTGTGGTCAAGATAATTTGTACTTAGAAATTAAATGTCTGTTTAAGTTTGTTGGTTTTGTGGTCAAGATTTGTTGAGAAATATTATGTTATAAATATCAAAGTAGACTTCATGTAATATGAGAGTATGAAAATATATTTTTTTCTATTTCATAACTAAATTTGAATCTTAATGGTATTTGATTATAAAGTTAATGGTCTTTAGTATCTTATTTATCTATGTTCATAGAGAAACTAATCATATGTGAAATATAATTAGAGATTGAGATGTAATTAGAGATTGAGATGTGAGGAACCTTGAGTATAATATTTATGAGCATATGGTTATTTTGAGAATCATGGGTGTTATGAATTGTTGTTATTTACATAAAAATCTAATAAATTTTGTGGGTTAGTTGTGAATTTAAGTGTAGTTTTATTATTTTGATATTGGTGTCAATGTAAATATATTCTTCCCAATGGAGATCAGATGGGAATTTTGGCATTTAATCCCTAGATGTTTTATTCTTGTTTGAATATCCAACCTCATCCATTTTAGTGGTATCTTACCTAGTGGAGAAACCAAAATTTATTAAGGAGAATGGGAGAATTTGTATATTTAATGGCTTTTGGCAAAAAAATCTAAGTGCTACATGAATGGAATTCTTCAACTTCAAGTGTGTAAATAAACGGTTAATCCTTTATTTACCCATGAGTGAAATGGTTTTTCGTCATTGAATTACATATGGCCCAAGACAAGGATGTCCTCCTCAAGTTTGAACAATGGTTTTCGGGTAAAATAGGGTTATCCATGAGGCCATGGATTCCAACCTGATACCCATCAAGATACTCTCTCTCCCCAACCTCTCCCTACAATATTGGATATTGGTTTTCTAAATTATATAGGAATTCCTTTGGAGAAATTACCCTTCAAAAGATTATAAGTATAAAAGAGTCATATTGCTACATATTTCAATATGTTGCATAATATCTTACAAAGATCCACACTTAAGAAGAGCATCACCTTCTAAATGGAAGATTTCGGTAATGGAAAATCTTCGAGCGAAATTGCCTTGATAATAAGGGTGACTGGTCAAAGATTTGGTAAGGTCTATGACAAACTAAACGTTGATAAGGCATCTACATATCTTTTTCAATCTATTTTCTACCAGAATTAATTACAGCTACTTAATCGTTGATACAATTCATATTAAGTTGATTAAATCTGCAGAGTAAATCAAGATTGGATCACGGATAAATCATTGTCCAAGTTACTTCTATTGGAATTAAATCCAGCTACTTATTTGTTGATACAATTCAATTTTAAGTTGATTAAAATTATAGAATTTGATCGCCCAAATATTTATTCGTTTTAAAAATCCTTAAAAATGGAAGATCTCTATTTATATTAACTTGTTTTGAAGTATCCAAAATCATTTTCGATACTTCTATGATTTTAACTGATGTAAATCTAAAACGACAATCAACCAGTATGTTTTTGCACGTTTTTGAAAATCAATTATTTTATATCATCCAATCCACTCAAATTTACATATTTGAAAACTTTGATATATATTTAGATTATACAATTTCATCGAACAAATTTTTTTTATTATTGAAAACTAATGATTTAACATCAACATCTTTATGCATATTTCTACTCTGCACTTCTTATCCCTATATATGTGCGGTCCCTGTAAACAGATGAAGATCACTTGAAACACGAGTGGAGAATAATGATGAGAGCTAGTCTTTAAAATGGGCATAAACACTTTAGAAAAATGAAAAGTACAATTATTTCTCGAAAACAGCAAAGTGTGAGTCGCGTTGTTAATGCCCTACACCAGGGCTTTGTACGTGGCCGGGTTTTGGAGAGGGAGGGGTAAGTGGCTCACGCCTCAGGGATGTTGATATTACTTTCCCTACTTTCATCAATAACTGGATCGACAATCCCCCACCTTCCGGACCTTCGACTGATACATCTGCAAAATTGAAGGAA
>JZKD02S0008019.1:162113-179816 GCA_000966675.3 Picea glauca | reverse complement strand
CTAAACAAGCTACTCTTTTAAGTGATGACTCCAACCATAATCCTTTATGGCTAGATGAGGACCTTGTTTTATCTAATAGCTACAAAAGAAGCTCTGAAGACCTAATTGATAATTTTTTTGGTACTGAGTTGGTCAAGCTCTGCAGCTCTCAAGACCTAATGATTTGCAATGGAGTAATGAAATGGCCAAACTCCAACCAAAAGACCTGTATTCATGGGCTAGGTAGTAGTGGTGTAGATTATGTGATATCTGGTATCCTCGTTTCCAACCAAATAATAACTTTTGACCTTTTAAATGACCATGAGCCTGACTCTGATCATAAACCTTTAAACCTAACTCTAAAATTCTCCATGCATAGGAGCACCATTGAAGAGAATTTTGATAATCAAAGGAATTTTCACTTTGAAAAAAGTAAAATTGACATTTTCTTAAGGGATTTAAATAGTAAATTAAACCTCCTAACTTATAAGGACAACATTGAAGAACTCTATCATAATTTTACAACTACCCTTTCCACTTCTATTCACAAGTTCTCTTTCGAGATGTCCCATAAAATAATAATAGAACAACCAACCCTTGGTATGATAAAGAATGTAAAATTGCTAGGAAATCCATTAGGAATGCTTCCAATGAGCCCATTTCCAAAAAAACAACCTTCACATATTGTTTCTGTTTTTTATATTAATGTAAAACCTTTTCACCATATACTTTGTGTGTAGAAGCTTTAGAGCTCCAAAGTTGAAATGTTCAAATATGAAGTGCCATAGCCCATGAATCATCATGTACTTCAGATTGGAATGTTTCCTGTATTTCTGCGCCACTTTCTCCTTTCTTGATATTGTGTGCACTTTTTTCTTCATTGGAACTTGGCACACTTTCTGTTGTAAATCCAATGTCTAACTGTGCATGTTTTTCTTTACCAACAACTAGCGATGTATTCCTATTTTCGGTTGGCTTCAATGCCAGTGGGAACAATTTGTTACTTGTCATCTAGATTCTTCCAATAAGCTAATTGCTTGGATATCTGTCCATAATCACACAGTGATTATCTTCCATGTAAATCATGTTTCCTTTTTGTAACAAATTTTTCGTGCTCATTAGATTGTGCTTCTGACCAGAAACATAATATACATCATGCATAAATTTGGTTCTCCTTGTTTAGTTAAAATATTTATAGTGCCTTTGTCTAAGACAATGACCTAGATATATGTTCCAAGTGTAACCTTTGATTGGAATGATTTATCAAACTAGGAAACAACTCTATGTTTCTTGTCATGTGGTTATTGCAGCCTGAATCTGAATACCATATGTCACAAAGAATTTCTTGAGCAACATTGCATTCAATTTGTGATACTATAGGAATTTCTTCAACGTGAGCCATATACATAGGATTGGTTTTGTTATTTGCATTGTTTGACTGATCCTTACCTTACTTGTTCTGATTATACTTTCTCTTTCTGCACTCATATGCATAATGTTCATACTTTTTATAATAATGGCACTCAATCTTTGATTTATTAGTTCTCTAACTACTTCGATGACTAGTATTTTGGTTTTGACCTCTTCCACAAGTGTTTCCATGACTGTTGTTGCGTCCACCTCTAACATAACTTCTTCCTTTGCCTATAGAGTTAGCTCTCCCCCTTCCTCTTCCATGAATTATAGATGATTGCGCGGAAAATGCATTCTCTAATGGCATATTTGACTTATTTAATATGTTTTCATGATTAATTAGGGAAGCTTGCAGTTCATCTAGACTAAACTGACTCATGTCTTTTCTCTCTTCCAAAGTCACAACTGAGGTATCAAATTTAGGAGGAAGAATCCTAAGTACCTTCTCAACAACTTTTCTATCTTCTATGGTTTTACCATGAGACTTAATCTATTCTATCAAGACAATAACATGTGTGTAGAATGAATCTATTGAATCTGTGCCTTTCAATGACAGAGTTCCAAAATATCTTCTAAGAATTTGTAGTTTTGAAGTATTGACTTTTTCCATACCTTGATAAGAGGTTTGTAATATGCCCCTTTCCTCCTTGTCTTTCTTTGTTGATCCAACTCTTGGGAGTATATTCTCATGCATGGCTTGACGTATATAAAACATCTCCTTTCCATCCTTCGATTGATATTATGGTAGTTGTGGGAGGTATTTACCTCCATGTGTAACCCTGATGAGAATAAAATATTCTGTGAAGCAATAAGAAACCCTAAAGAATTGAACATAACTGTAGAAGACAAGTCGACTCAAGGAAATATTTAATATTAAGTATTTAGCCTCCAGAATGAGAAGTCGGCCCAAACAGCTCGGGAAAACAATATAAATACAAGTAGCCAGACCTCATTTTGTACACAACATCTCAAAATTTCAGTAGTGAAGAAGTGGGCACTGCAGAAACTGGACAAGTGCGCAAGTCTGGGGGTAGCTGCAGCCAACAACTACTGCAATTTGTATTCCTGGTTTAGGATCTTACCTTCTGAGGGTTATGGTTGGACTTTCTTATCAGTCTTGGTTATCCTTTCTTGATGAATTATCCTGGGTTTGCTATTGGTCTGCCTCTGAAATCATTCTCTTTCAAGGTTAAGGTGCTCTGGGGTGGCTTCGTCCTATGGTTGGGTGACAATATTGTTATATTGTCTATGGTTAAACGAGCACATCTATTAATTTCTAACAGTTTATGGTCCCACACTATCTTTGGATAGTCTAATTGTTGGAAGATTGATTGGGAGGATTGCTGCCATGTTTATAGGCAAAGTGTGCTTGTCATTGATGGGAAGATCAGAGTGTGCAGCGTGGAAAAATAGAAACAATGTAAGCTCAGGAAGATTAGTGCAAAGTCGCACACAGTTCATAGGTGTGCACTAGGGACGAGGTTAACTCATTGCCAAAGATCAAGAGAGATATCGTACTCAGGATCTTAGACAGATCAATTGTCGAGGCCTTTGACACTTAGAAATTATTCCAAGTTAGGAGGATGTGTAAGCTCAGGAGGAGAAGTGACAGTGATCATTGGATCCCATGAGAATTCCCGATGACCGTCAGATCTGAATTCAGATAGGTCGAGCGTGCAGATGGAGGACATATTTCGGGCATTAGATCCGAGCGTGGGGTTCGACCGTCGTTGGATCCAGAAGAAACTTGACATTCTTTAAAGTCCAAGGTGAAGTGGGCTTACAAAATCCGGAAAGAAGGAGGACCGTCCATCTTCGGGAAGGACACGTGGTCACAGATCATCATTTCGCTAACTAAAAGGTGAAAGGAAAGAAGTTATTTTACCTCCTAACTGACGATATGCGAAATCGCGATAAGATCTGGGCCATTAGATCTGGAGTAATTACAAAGGACCAACAACCATTAGATATGGTGAAGCTGCAAGGAGGATAAGACCAAGAGTAATCCAACTCTCCAAAACTGTGAAGGAATCCTAGCCATCCATCAAGGATAGTTGTGGACTGTTGGTTCCATAGGCCACATGGCGAAAGATCATTGTTTTGCTGGCTGGAAAGTCAAAGGAGCGAAGTGCTCATTTTATTGGCGAGTGGTCATATCTCAAGGTCACATCGTCGAAGGATTAAGGGAAGGAGCTAATTGCTAAGCTCCATCTCGGCGTTCGCAACTTGGAGTATCGAGACTCTTCATCATAGGAATCGCAATATGCGACATCACAAAAAGATATGGACTGTCAGATCACCAAGAATTGTGGACCGTTGATCAGGCATGAAGAAGGCTCGTGAAGTGGTGAAATCGCAATAAGATATGGATCGTTGATCCAAGAGGGGCATGTGGCGATAGATCAGATCATGAAAGAAACAACGATATGAAAAATACGAAGCGCCTTTTGGCGCAGCCTGTGGTCACTGTCGGTGGTCACGTGAGGGGAAGAAGCTAGCGGTGCTAATATACATCTCGGAGTCTCAGTGATCGCAACTTGGAGTGCCGAGACCCTTCATCAAAGGAATGTCGAGATGTGAAATCACAAAATAAAAATTATGTTTAGCGCTCGGTCACAGCGAGTGGGCATATGAGATAAACGCGAAATCCTGCGGATTGAATCCAACGGTGCTGGTTAATTGGGAACTTGATCGAAGGGTTATTGTTTCACCTAACAGGTAATCGATCAGTTACAATTCAGTTAGCAGAACTAAATCATGATTCTTGGACGGTTGGCGATTCAGTTGCGAATGCATTTTCTTGGAGATTCAAGGTGTAACTGAATAAGTGGCATAGGATAAAACGGAAACGTAAGGACTGTGGAAGGTTGGCAGTTCTAACCAAAACAATGAGATGAACTTTAAGAAGGGTAAAATGAATGAAGGCAATGGATGAGATTTACTATGATAGAGAAGACGAAGAGTCTCAACTGCTAGAGAGACTAAGGAATCTCAGCATAATACCCAGTGATGATGAACACATGGGTATACCGCTAAAGAAGCTGAGGAATTGCCATGATGATCAGGAAGAGGACTCAACACGAGGAGAACATGCAGAACAGAGGGAGTGTGTTGATGTTCGAGGGAGTGAAGCGGTGGCAATGTGGAGTGGCAGTGAATATGCCGGTTTGGAGAACAATGGCATGTTGAAGAGAATGCAGAGGCAGTGCGCATATAGCATGCACAAGGAGCACAAAGACTATAAGAATGCAGAACAAAGAAGAGATGAGTGTTGTTGTTAAGAGTGATTCAGGCGTGTAGAAGGAGGCAGTGTGTAGCAGCTGAAATACACATAAGAGGAATGGTGCATTGAATGGACATGCCGCACAGAGCATAAAAGGAAGAAGAACAAAAAGCGTAAGGCATGTGTGCAAAAAGGCAGTGAGGCAGACAGAGCAGGGCAGTGTAGTAGAACAGTGATGAGACTGGTAAGTCGTTGATGAATATTATATCACTGTAATAAGTTTCAGTAGAAAAGATTTATATTTCAGGGTGGTTGGGAGGTGCTAGGGAGGACTGGCGTCCTCGGAGGTTCAAGTGGGTTCTTGAACATAGGGATTTGTAGCTTCCATCTGGTTGCATCCAGAAAAGTCAGGGTGGCAGGGTGGTGCAAGGGAGAACTGTTGTTCTCTGTTATACAGGTTGGTGCCTATGTGACTGGAAGTTGGTGCTTCCATCCAGTTGGTGTTGGAACACTTAGGGAGTTGTTTCTTCCTTCTAGTGGGTGCTAGAGAAACCAGGGAGTTGGTGCTTCCTTCTAGTGGGTGCTAGAGAAACCAGGGAGTTGGTGCTTCCTTCTAGTCGGTGCTAGAGAAAAACAGAGAGTTGGTGCTCTCAGCAGGTTGCATCTTGCAAAACAAAGGTTGTAGCCTCACAATGAGTTGGAGGTCATATGTATGATAATGTACAGAATGTAAAGATTACTTATCATACAAAGAAGAAGAGGTTTTTACCCTTTATGGGTTTCCTCAGGAAATATCTGTCTCTGTATATTTCACATGTGTGACTGATGTCGAATGTTCTATTGCTTACCTCTCTGCATTATTGTGATTGTCATTGAGTGCTCTATAAAGAGTTTAAAATAAGCATAATTGTTTAAGCACCGTAACAACTGATTCCCCCCCCCCCCCCTCAGTTGTCCAACAATTGGTATCAGAGTCGGTTCCTTTTATTTAAAGGTAGATCTGTAAGCTTAAACATGACAAGTCATGAAGGAACTTCTGTCACTAAGCCTCCTTTGTTTGATGGAACAAATTTTTCCTTCTGTAAGGTTAGATTGAGAACATACCTAATGGCCTTAGGTGTTTATTTTTGGGATGTAGTAGACACTGGATACATAAAGTCGGTTGTGCTAGCTTCCAAGGATGATAAGTTAGAATTTAGCTTTAATGCTAAGGGAATGAATGCTATCTTGAATGGACTTGCAGAAGCCGAGTTTGTAAAGGTGATGCATCTTCAAACTGCCAAAGAAATGTGGGATAAAATCATTAGAAGCTATGAAGGAAATGAGAAAGTAAAAGATGCAAAACTTCAAACACTTAGGTTGAAGTTTGAACAACTAAAGAGGAATGAAGATGAAACAATTAGCAAGTATTTTTTAAGAGTTGAAGAACTTGTGAATAACATGAAGGGTCTTGGTGAGAAGATTGAAGAATCAATTTTAGTTGAGAAGATTTTAAGATATTTGCTTGATAAATTTAATCCAAAAGTCTCTGCAATAGAAGAACTAAGTGATCTTAAAACTTTGTCCATTGATCAACTCCTAGGAACTCTAACTGCATATGAAATGAGAATCAACAAAGATAAATCCATTACTAGAGAAGCATCTTTTAAAGCAAACAAGAATATTGATTCAGATTTAGATGATCTTGAGGCAGAATTTGTGAGAAGGTTAAAGAAAGGATCGGGAAAATATCAAGGCAAGCTTCCCTTCAAATGTTTTAGTTGTAGTAAGATAGGTCAATTTGCAAATAAGTGTCCACACAATAAGAAGGACTAGAACTCTGAAGGTGAAGAGAATTACAAATCCAAAAGATTTGATAGAAAGAAAAGTTTATGTGTAGACAATGATGATGATGCTTCAGATGATGAAGACAATGACTCTTCTATTGGAAATAAAATAAATGAATTCATGCTTATGGCCAAAGATGATTATGATAATAAAATAACTGGAAGTGAGGCTAATGAAGAAGAATCTATGGTTGATATGGAAGGAGAACTGATCAGTGCACTGGAAGAGATTGGCAGACTCATAATTAAGAACAGAAAGAAAAAACAATTACTGATACAGGTCGAGAAAGACAGTAAACAACCCGATGAAGACTTTGCCCTGCTAAAAGTGGAATTAGAAGAGGCAAACAAAATCGAGGACATTCTGAAACAACAGTTATCATAAAAGAAGGAAAGATGTAAAGCTCTAGAAGAAGAAGTAGTGAAAACTAGGAAAGAGTTAGAGAAGTTTCAAGCCTTGTATCGTCAAAATATATCAAGTATCAAAGCCTCATAAGAATTAGCCACCATTCTGAATCAACAAAGGAATCAAAATATGAAAATAGGTTTGGTTTATGAAGAGGGATCAAGTAGTGTTCATCCAAGCAACAAACACTTCATCAAGTTTGTCAAATCTACAACCAATGACGACAACAAACCTGCAGAAACAAAGGAAGATAATCAACCACCCAGGAGGAGTAAAGAAAAAGGTGCCAGAACCGAATCTGTAGAACAAGGAAATAATAGACTCCCTTCTCAAGGAAATCATCATCATGGAAGAAATCGATTTTCTCAAAGAAGACAACCATTTTCCCGGTACAAAGGTTTTTTCTAAGGTTATTGTTTTTTCTGTTCTAACTTTGGTCACAAAGTTGTAAATTGTTCTTTAAGATCTCGATATTTGAAATCAAGGTACGCAAGGAATAATTATTTGCCACAACAAATATTGAGACAACCAAGAAACAAATGACCGAATACTATAAATCATGTGATGGATGGAGGAAGGACGTAGGTGAAACATAACAACAATTATGAGCATAACAATCGTTATGATCTATTATTCAGTGAACCAGAATGTTACATCTATCATAACTATGGACATAACGCTGGAGATTGTCACTTAAGGAATTTTAAGCCAGATTCAAATCCTATTGATGAAAATTTCAAGATTTGGAAGAAGAAAGAAGATGACAAGTGTAGACTAGTGTTATCAACCCAAAGAGAAAAGAACCCCGGAAATATAGACAGTGGATGTTCCAAACACATGACTGGAGACAAGGATAAGGTTCTGTCCATAAGTAAAACAAAAATAGGAAGTGTGATCCTTGAAAATGATGAACCAGGTAAAATCAAGGATAAAGGGATGGTGAGTTTGAGTAATGACAAAGGAGATGCTCAATATGTTCTTCTTGTGGATGGTCTGAAACACAATTTGCTCAATACAATTCAAAAATGTGACAGAGACAATGAAGAGTTGTTCACGTCTAAAGAGTGTAAGGTAAATGTAAACTCATGACAAGTGGTGAATAAAGGCATAAGGACAATTAATGATGTTGATATTGAATCCTCCCCTGCAAGTAAAGAAGAAGACACAGATACAATAAAACAATGTTCAGTTAGCATCTATCCCATGGAAGAAGTAGAAGAAGAATCATGTCATAAGATGGAAGCTAAAGTTTTGAAGGTTGATAATTCAAACACCAAAAGCAAGTTCTTAAACAGCTCCATGACCCTAGATAAGCTCTTGGATAGTCAAAGATCACCAAATGACAAATCTGGTATTGGAAACAACAAGGAAGAAATCAATACTCTTAAGAAACCTGATACAGGTCCTTCATCTGTGAAAAAGAAAAGCAGGTATGAGAGTGGTTGTAGCAGTTTTTTCTTGGGATTGAATATGGTCATAAAAGCCTTGGATTGTATGCATCATGGAAGAAAAATGAAATTGCATTAATAGAGATCGATGATAATCAATGGGGAGATCCAAGGGTTATTTAAAAAGCACAAGCTACAATTGCACAGTGTTCAAGTAGGACAACGACATTCACAACAACAACATTCTGATGTACAAAATTATATACATGACATTTTGTAGAGATAACAAGAGGAAAGACCTTGTCAGGGACAGCTAATCCTTTTAGAAACATAGGAGGAGAACAATCAGAAGCAGAGAGAGAACAGTGATAGGGGGAGTCATCCAGTTATGACAAGAAAAGGTTGATGAAGGAGTCCCAATAAGAGAGGTGAGAAATATTGAGTCTACTACAAGGGACACAGTTGAATATGAAGATGAACGGGTCCAAGAATTAGAAGGAGAAGACTCTAGTTTAGATACAAATATTATGTAGGCCTCAAATAAGAGAGTCCATCCTTTCAGGGCGAGTTTGTGTTGGTTTAATATCTGATACCTCCTAAAGATACTGCAACAGCTCAGGGGGAGCATGTTTTCTTTGACATTGATGTCAAAGGGGGAGAAAAGGAGTGGTCCAGACCGGATGCTACAGTTGGAGGTCCGAACAGATTAGTGCAGTCGTTGAGGGTTTCCATCAATGCCAAAGGGGGATATTGTTGGCATGTTTATAGGCAGAGTGTTCTTGTCATTGATGGCAAGATCAAAGTGTGCAGCAATGGCAAAACAAGAACAATGTAAGCTCAGGAGGATTAGTGCAGAGTCACACGCAGTGCGTAGGTGTGCACTAGGGATGAGGTTAACTCATTGTCAAAGCTCAAGACAGATAGTGTACTCAGGATCTTAGACGGATCAAAGGTTGAGGCCTTTGACACTTAGAAATTATTCCAAGTCAAGAGGATGTGTAAGCTCGGGAGGAGAAGCGAGAGTGATCATTGGATCCCATTGAGAATTCCCGATGACCGTCATATATGAATTCAGATAGGTCTAGCGCACAGATGGAGGACAGATCTCGGGCGTTAGATCTGAGCATGGGGTCTGACTGTCGTTGGATCCAAGAGAACCTGCATTTTCTTTAAAGTGCAAGGTGAAGCGGGCTTATAAAATCCCAAAAGAAGGAGGACCATCCATCTTCAGGCAGGACACGTGGTCACAGATCATTATTTCGCTAACTAAAAGGTCAAAGGAAGGAAGTTCTCTAACCTCCCAACTCGTGATATGTAAAATCGCGATAAGATCTGGGTCGTCATATGTGGAGTAATTAGGAAGGACCAACAACCATTAGATACAGTGAAGCTGCAAGGCAGATAAGACCAAGAGTCATCCAACTCTCCAAAACTGTGAAGGAATCCTGGTCATCCATCAGGGACAGTCGTGGATCGTTGGTTCCATAGGACACATGGTGATAGATCAACATTTTGCTGACTAGAAATTCAAAGGACTGAAGTGCTCATTTGATTGGCGAGTGGTCATATCTCAAGGTAATATCGTCGAAGGCTTAAGGGAAGGAGCTAATTGGTAACCTCCTTCTCGACTTTCGCAACTTGGAGTATCAAGACTCTGCATCATAGGAATCACGATATGCGAGATAACGAAAAGATCTGGACCGTCAGATGACAAAGAATTGTGGACCGTTGATCAGGCATGAAGAAGGCTCATTAAGTGGCGAAATCGCGATAAGATTTGGATCGTTTATCTAAGAGGGGCACGTGGTGATAAATCAGAGCACGATAGAAACAACGATATGCGAAATACGAAGTGCCTTTTGGTGCAGTATGTGGTCACCGCTGGTGGTCACGTGAGGGGAAGAAGCTAGTGGTGCTAAGCTCCATCTTGCAGTCTCGACGATCGCGACTTGGAGTGTCGAGACCCTTCATCACAAGAATGTCGAGATGCAAAATCAAGAAATTCAAATTATGTTTAGCACTCTGTCACAGCCAGTCGGCATATGAGATAAACGCGAAATCCTGTGGATTGAATCCAATGGTCCTGGTTAATTGGAAACTTGATCGAAGGGTTACTGTTTCACCTGACAGGTAATCGATAAGTTACGATTTAGTTAGCAAAACTGAATCATGATTCTTGGACGGTTGGCGATTCAGTTGCAGATGCATTTTCTTGGAGATTGAAGGTGTAACTGAATAAGTGGCATAGGATAAAATTGAAATGTAATGACTGTGGAAGGTTGGAAGTTCTAACCGAAACAATGAGATGAACTGTATGAAGGGTAAAATGAATGAAGGTAGTCGATGAGCTCGACTATGATAGAGAAGACGAAGAGTCTCGACTGCAAGAGAGGCTAAGGAATCTCAGCATAACACCCAGTGATGATGAACGCATGGGTATACCGCCAGAGAAGCTGAGGAATTTCCATGATGATCAGGAAGAGGACTCGACATGAGGAGAACATGCAGAACAGAGGGAGTGTGTTGTTGTTTGAGGGAGTGAAGCGGTGGAAATGTGGAGTGGCAGTGAATATCCTGATGTGGAGAACAATGGCATGATGAAGAGCATACAGAGGCAGTGCACAAGGAGCATAGACACTATAAGAATGCAGAACAAAGAAGAGATGAGTGTTGTTGTTGAGAGTGATTCAGGCGTGTAGAAGGAGGTAGTGTGCAACAGCTGAAATATAGAGAAGAGGAATGGTGCATTGAATGGACATGGCGCATGGAGCATAAAAGGAAGAAGAACAGAAAACACAAGGCATGTGTGCAGAAAGACAGTGAGGTAGATAGAGGAGGGCAGCGTAGCAGAACAATGATGAGACTGGTAAGCCGTTGATGAATATTATATCACTGTAATAAGTTTCATTAGCAAAGATTTATATTTCAGGGTGGTTGGGAGGTGCTAGGGAGGACTGGTGTCCTTAGAGGTTCAAGTGGGTGCTTGAACACAGGGAGTTGTAGATTCCATATGGTTGCAGCCAGAAAAGCATGGGTGGCAGGGTGGTGCAAGGGAGAACTATTGTTCTCTGTTATACAGGGTGGTGCTTGTGTGACTAGAAGTTGGTGCTTCCATCCAGTTGGTGTTGGAACACTTAGGGAGTTGTTGCTTCTTTCTAGTGGGTTCTAGAGAAACCAGGGAGTTGGTGCTTCCTTCTAGTGGGTGCTATAGAAACCAGGGAGTTGGTGCTTCCTTCTAGTGGGAGCTAGAGAAACTAGGGAGTTGGTTCTTCCTTCTAGTCAGTGCTAGAGAAAAATAGAGAGTTGGTGCTCTCTGCAAGTTGTATCTTTCAAAATAGAGGTTGTAGCCTCACAATGAGTTGGAGCCCATATGTATGATGATGTACAAAATGTAAAGATTACTTATCATACCAGGAAAAAGAGGTTTTTACCATGTATAGGTTTCCTTAGAAAATATATGTCTTTATATATTTCATGTGTGCGACTGATGTCGAATGTTCTATTGCTTACCTCTCTGCATTATTGTGATTGTCATTGAGTGCTTCGTAAAGAGTTTAAAATAAGCATAATTGTTTAAGCACGGTAACAACTGATTCAACCCCCTCCCTCTCAGTTGTCCAACAAGGATTTTTACAGTTGCAGTTGTAGCTAGTTTTTTTTGCAAGAACAAAACCCTAACCCTCTTGTTGAGGCACCTTAAGTGAAGATATTGACCTAATTTATGGATATTCTAGTGCCCACTATCCTAACACATCTCCTGGTACTCTCAGCAAGCTAAGATGTCAAGTTTGAGTTTTTTGTCATAGTCAAGGTTTGACCAAGTCAAAGAAATTATGACTTACTCTATGAAGCCAGAAAACAATTTAGAAGGGGCTTCTAACTTCAGAGAATGGAAGACAAGGATTACATCATCCTTGTCAAGAATAAAGTGTTGGATATTGTGAAAGAAAAGATCATGGAACCACAGTTTGAAGAAGGAAATGAGAAGGAACCTCAAAACATTGAAGGTATGGAGAAGTTCAAAGACAGTGACATAAATGCCATGAGTATCATAGTGGACTCTATAAAAAAAACACTTGATGCTCTACATCTCCCATATTGACTCATCTAAGAATATGTACAATGCCCTAACAAACTTCTTCTCAGTCAAAAACATTGGACAAGTAATGAATCTGAAGAATGAGCTCTGTGACATGAAAATGAATGATGATGACATCATAACATCATACCTTGTGAGAATCTCTCAGTTAAGAGATCAACTACAAGATATTGAAGAAATCATTTCAGAGAAAGAACTGGTAAATATAGTACTCAATGGCCTTCCCAATACATGGGATGCATTTGTCGCAAGCATGAACACACGATAGGATTATCCCACATTTGAAGAACTTTGAACTTGTTGTGCACAAGAAGAATGAAGGATTAGTGCAAAAGAGAAAACCCAAAAGAAATACGATTATCAATATTTCATATCAAGGTTCAAGAATTTCAGGAATAAAAAGAAGTTTGTCTCAAGGAAGAAATCAAATCAAGAGAAAGATATGTCAAAAATACAATGCTTCAATTGTCGAAAATATGGTCACTACAAGAATCATTGTCTCGATTTAAAGAAAAGGAAGGACACACACGAAGCATCAGTTTCTGAAGAAAGGGAACCCTCAAAGAAGGCCAAGCAGGATAAAATAGACTTCTTTTTCTAAGACAAGGTAACACTATTCTTCACAATTCTTTTACATACCATGTTTACATAATTTATGTACATATCTTTCATATCTATTTCTTAGAATATAAGATGTTCAAAGAGAAGTAATACCTATGGAAGAATAACAAGATAAGGATTGTTATCACGATGACTACAAGTCAAGGAACACACATGAAAAGATGAGGTACATCGACAACCCTTGGTAACAATTCATGTGGAAGCTATTAACATAAGCAACATTTGCAAGATAAGCCAAAATCATAATCAAACTTGAAGAAAACTCGAAGAAGTAAAAACAAAGAGAAGTCAACAATCAAGAGGAAATTAGAAAAAGACTTGTGACACTTTGCAAAAGGAAATAAGGATGCAGACAAAAGCGTGGACTCTCTTAGTTGGAGGGAGTTGATTATATAATTCCAAAAGAAGAGCATGCATTCATGCATGAAGAGAGGATTAAGAGGGAGATAATCCTAAATTATATGATCCATCAAGGGTTATGAAGTATCTATCCATGTTCCCATTGATGGTAGCATCCATGAAAACCAACACGTGTTCAGTTTTACTCTATAAGAAGTCTTCTTCGAAAAGAAGCCTTAAAGTATCCATGGTTGTTCATCCACAACCATGATCCTTGATGAAAGGAAGAAGATGGAATTTTCGGGGCATGGAATATATAGAAAACTCCATGGACCCAAGAGATAAACATAAACATGAGGAACAACATGAAGATTTCAAGAGAGAAAGAAAAGCCAGAACAACTAGTCATTATATCGAGAATCAGAAGACTACCAGCTTGGTCTGAACCCACTAGAAGCAATCAAGCAGAGGAAATGGAAGTTGTGATAAAGAACAGTGTATGGAAGACTTATTAATGGAAGCATTGCGATATCCAGAACTAAAGGTTATCCCAGATGGAGCGAGAGGACTACGATGATAGCTTGTTCCAGTAAACAAGCATGCCTTTACCTAAGCCATTATATCTCCTGCAATATCCATGGGTTGGATTTTACATTAGATGAATGTAAGGACTGTTATCCTCAATATATTAATTGAACAAAGAAGCATATGTAGAGAAACCTCAATGTTTTGAGGTATACCAGAAAGAGACTTGTGTATGTAGATGGAAGAAGACAACTTGGTGCAGAGCCTCCAATGAACATTATAAGCATGGTGAAAAATTTATATAATAGAGATATTGTATCAGAATGGTTACTCAAAAGTAGAGGATGATGGATTGCTAATCCATGAAAAACTCTCATGATGACAAAAGAAGTGCCACTTGGATATGTTCCAGTTTGATCCTTACCACAATGTCATGAGCTAGCAGGAAACAAAAGAGCTGAATCCAACCATGATATATTGTAATGATCAAGAGCTATATGAAGCCTTAAGATAAAAAATAGTGTTCAAGAAAGACTGAAGTACATTGAGATTAAGCATTACATTCTCCGTCATGAGGTCCAAAAAAGAGTAGTTCTCCAATATATCTCCACAGATGAGCAAATAGAAGATATTTTGGTAAAGCCTTTGTCCAAGATGAAAACATTTAAGTACTCAAGAAACAAGTTGGAGCTCGTGGAGACGACTTCCTTATTGAAAAGGGAAGAGATGACTCCCAGGCTGGGAGGGAGCATTGATGTGTTATCAATTTATGGACAGTTATTTTTCAATTCGAAAAATGGTCCAGGATGACCAGTTCAGAAAGTGGTTTGATATTTCTGACGGACAAGCATTTTCCAGTTCGAAAAATGGTCCAGATTTGACGATCATTTTCGTAATGAAAATGGTTTGATAGATTGTTGATGTACCATAGACATCGATTAACCTTTTGGCCAGTGTGGGAGAATGGTCTAGAACAATATTTCTTCTTGATAACCACTCTCAATAGTGGTCAAGTAGAATGGTATGTCTCGTCGGACAATCATTCTTTTGAAGTTCACAGTTGTGAGCAATTTCGAAGAATGGCTCATTTTGGAGGTTGATGGAGGATTGTCATTTCCATAGTAAATGGTCTGGATAGTCATTCCCTAGGGCAGACTCATTCTCTCCAGGTTGTGCTTTCTTTAGTGCCGGAGGAATGGCCCATTTAGGTGAATGGTCGAGGTTTAGCAATCTGGGACATGCATTCCCTAGGACAGACTTATTCTCCTAGGTTTCACTTTGTTTAGTGCCGGAGGAATGACCCAGTTAGGTGAATGGTCCAGGCTTAGAAATCAAGAAAATTATTCTTCTATGCTTGAGAAGAATAGTACAGATAGCTCATGGATGATGTTTTATCTTCTTAGGGCATATGCTCTTCTAGATCTCACATATGTGAGTGGAATAATGGCCCATATGACTCATTTAATATCATGATATTATTCTTTTGTGCAGGTTTATATCAGATGATATGATTTCTATGGAGAATGTATGTCTCTGGATAGTAGATGTATGCTACTGTGGTGGATGTGTTCCACTGGTTGTGACTATGTGTCACTGATTAAGTAGTTGTGTGCTACTTGGTGCGGTAGTGTACCACTGGATTGTAGTTGTGTACTACTATGGATAGACACAATTATGTTCTATTGAATGACATTGTTTTGATTACCATGTAGACTATCAGTTGTGTTGATATCTAAGGAATATAGGTTGAGAAAGATCTCTATGAATTGATTAGAAAATAATCCTAGATTGTCATTCCTATAGGAATGGTCTCTGTAGTTCATGGTGCATCTTTTAGCATCTATTGGGATAGTCATTATTCTAGGACGTATGTCCATATTAGAAGAATGGTCCTCATATCACTCTGTGGAGTGATTAATTTATTCAACATCATGCCTGATTACTCAGATAGAGTATGGCTTCGAGATATTATGCAGTGGATGATATCATATGATAGTGATGATGGTTCTCATGATCTAATCATGAGATAGTTTGTACGACTATGATGATGCTACCGAATGAAGCGTATGTTTGTGCTCAAGACCATTGCCTTCAATACCTCCCTATATAGGAGGGAGCGTTGATATTATGGTAGTTGCGGGAGTTATTTACCTCCACGTGTAACTCTGATGAGAATAGAATATTCTGGGAAGCAAGAAGAAACCCTAAAGCATTGAACATAACCCTAGAAGACAAGTCGACTCAAGGAAATATTTAATATTAAGTATTTAGACTCCAGAATGAGAAGTTAGCCCAGATAACTTAGGAAAACAGTATAAATACAAGTATCCAAACCTCATTTTGTACACAACAACTCAAAATATCAGTAGTGAAGAAGTGCACACTACAGAAACTTGTCAAGTGCGCGAGTCTGGGGGTAGCTGCAGCCGACAACTACTGCCATTTGTATTCCTGGTTTAGGATCTGACTTTCTATTGGTTATGGTTGGAATTTCTAATAAGTCATGGTTATTCTTGCTTGATGCATTAGCCTAGGTTGGCTATTGGTTTGCTTCTGGAGTCATTCTATGTCAATATTAAGGTGCTCATGGGTGGCTTCAGCCTATGGTTGGGTGACAATATTGTTATATTGTCTATGGTTAAACAGACACATCTATTACTTTCTAACACCTTCTTCCTTTGATCTTTCAAGACATCCTTGTCAGCTTGTGTGACGACATTGTACGTTGCTTGATCTGTTGGTTCCACATAGCCATTCTCAACTATATCCCATACATATTGACCTCAGAACAACACCTTCATGGTCAAGGACCATTTAAATCATAATTACTTCCTGTAAAGAGGTTGCAGATTTGAAGTAGAAGCCATATTTCACTTTTATGACAGAGTTGTTTCTCTTGAATTTTTTTTGATAGAACCTGATATGATACCAGATCTCGGATCTATAATGCACAGGGAAACTATGAGTAGCACAGTGAAAAATACCATGTGCCACAAAAATCTCAGGACTTATCGTGCAGTTCACAAACTGCATGAATTATTGCACACTGTGGTGTAAGCAATTAATGAAACAATTTCTTCCTCTATGCTACTCCTTAACACATGAACTCATAAACACAATAGAATCTAAAAATACTTGACATATATTTGAGAAATTTGGCACTACACACTAATACAAAATATGATAATTGTTATGATCTTCAACTTCAACAAATTCTGTTGATTTTATAGACATAGGGCTTGTTCTCTTAGACTGCTTCGATTCCTCAATTGTTGTTGTTGTTTTCTTCTTCACAACTATGTTCTTCTACCTCTCTTCATGGCTATTTTGATTGACTATAGTCTCAGACATATATGAAATACGAATGAGACTTCTTAAAGAAGTTACTCGACTTAACATTTAAGACACAATAAATTTGACCGTCTCTTCGTCTACTTAATTGGACTCGATAAAGATAAATATCGACTCCATTATTTAACACCCCTTATTTCCGACTAACTAAACTGATCTTGCATGAACCTGTGACTTTGTATTTTCACACTGACTGACTGACTGACTGATAAATCGATGGAGACATAAAACTCACCAACCTGTAATTATTATTTCCAACATAGGGGAAGGACATTTCGATCTCATTTAGATTTATTCTTTCTTCTTTCCAGACAAAACAATGCTTCTAATAATTTTCATTAAGTGTGACACTTCTAATACTTTTCTAGAACTAACACACATGTGCTCCTAAGAATGCATAGGCACTATAGAACATGAATGGTCTATAGAAACATGCATGCATTCCACGCATGCCCTTATACCTTTTTACTTATTTTTTTCCTTATATCTCTTTCTCTCCCCCTCTGTCCCATACCAGTTTACCCATCACCTTA
>JZKD02S0008019.1:150656-160989 GCA_000966675.3 Picea glauca | reverse complement strand
TCTATACCCCCCATCTCTCTCACTCTCTCTCTTTCACTGTGCCTCCTCATGGCACATAGAAATGGCACTCATCGGTCACTCATTGACCATTTCCACCCTCGCAACTGTCAGGTGCATCCCAAAACTTGAACTTTATTCACTTACTCAAAGCAACACCTTGAGTGGTTTTATGCCTATGCATGGTTTGTCACTCTATAGATTGGACAAAGAAACAACAATCTTATATGTTTTTATCCACAATGAATTAATATAATTAAAAAATGATACTTTTTAATTCAAACTAAGACAACTCACCATAGATGATACTAACAATATGGAGGGTGTTACACTCCACTGTGACCCTAATCTCTCAATGATTCCACCCAGTTACAAGGATCAAGGAATCAAATTTAAACACAAATGCATAAAATCAATTCCATTCATGATACATAAGAATTCATCAAAAAATGATCTCATTGTGAATAACTCGAGAAATGGTGGAGAGTCACTTGTAGGTGGAGCACTCAAATGTACAACCTCCCCCGAGGAAAAATCTATTGTTGCAGCCTCAATGGATGGCACAATATTTTCTGTAGAAGAGACAACTAGTGGGTCGTGTATGGGCACAACCACTCTGGATGCATCAGATGGAAAAGGTGGTGGGATGGGTGTCGTATGGGTGCATCCATTGTGGATAGATGAGATGGAAAAGGTGTGGGGGTGGCATATAGGTGCATTCATTGTGGATGTATGGGATGAAAAAGGTCGTGGAGGAGGGTAGAATACAGGTGAAACCACTTTGGTGACATTGCAAATATACGCTTCCCAATGGAGATTGGATCGGGGTTTGGGTATTTAATCTCTAGATACTATATTCCTCTTTGAATATCCAACCTCATCCATTTTAGTGGTATCTTACCTAGTGGAGAAACCAAAATTCATTAGGGAGAATGGGATAATTTGTATATTTAATGGCCTTTGGCCAAAAATCTAAGTTCTACATGAATGGATCTCTTCAACTTCAAGTGTGTAAATAAAGGGTTAATGCTCTTTTTACCCATGCATGAATTGGTTTTTCGTCATTGAATTACATATGATCCAAGACAAGGATGTCATCCTCAATTTGGGTCGATGGTTTTGGGGTAGAATAGGGTTATCCATGAGGCCATGGTTTCCAACTTGCTACCAATCAAAATACCCTCTTTGCCCGAACCTCCCCCTACAATTTTGGGTATTGATTTTCTAAGTGATATAGGAATTGTATTGGAGAAATTGCCTTTCAAAAGCTTATAAGTATAAAGGAGTCATATTACTACATATTTCAACAATTGTATGAATATTGATTTTAATAATTAATTCCCCACATAGATAAAGGTTGTTACAAAACACTACACCTGGACATAGCCTAGCCTTCCTGACTCTGAGAAGGTTTATTTTTTATGTAAGACCTTTACTAATTACGACATATTGTATTTCATTGCATTAAAAAGAAAAAAAAAAGGATGTTACATAAGATGTTAGAGAAGATCCACACTTAAAAAGGAACCACCTTCTAAGCAAGTAATTCCATAATGTTCCACCACTAAATCTAGTTTGAAAAGAAAACCCAAAGTTATACCATTTATAGATACTATAACAACATCTAAACAGAATTTTCATCCTTACCTCTACGTTAAAGGAAAAAATGAAACCCCATTAGAGAAGCAATAAAATCTTGTTTTACCAAAAAAAAAAATCAACCTAAATAAAAAAGTTAAAAAAGAATGCACAAAAGTGTCTCCTCTTTCTCTTATAAAGTAAATGAAAACACTTAAACCTCATAAGAATACAAGTAATAAGGTCCACTGCACTCTTGATACTCTTTCCTAGAAGAAGTAGACGAGAAAAACTCAATATCAACCTACATGAGTGGACATTATCTTCAAAATGTAATTTAATATGTATTTTCTTTATATTTTGATTTGTAATTTTACATAAATTATATAAAAAAAATATAGATGAAAAAAAGTCCTTGAGTAGAGAGTATATTCAAAATGTACTTTAATATGTATTTACTTTATATTATGATCTGTAATAATTTATCATAAATTATATATATAATTTTTTAATTAAAAAAACATATCAATCTACATGAGTGGAAACTATCTTCAAAATCTAGTTTAGTTTAATATGTATTTCCTTTATATTTTTATTTGTAATAATTTAATATAAATTATACATGTAATTTTTGAATTAAAAAATCAAGGTACAAAGTTAACGTTTTTCATTAAATACTATTATGTTATTTTAATCTCTATGTTATGAATAAAATTTATTTAATTTATTAATATTAATTTTAAATTATTTTTCAAATGTTAATTATTAATTTTAAATTATTTTTTAATTTTAAAATCTAGTTTAGTTTAATATGTATTTATTTTATATTATGATTTGTAATAATTTATCATAAATTATATATAATTTTTTAATTAAAAAAACATATCAATCTACATGAGTGGAAACTATCTTCAAAATCTAGTTTAGTTTAATATGTATTTCCTTTATATTTTTATTTGTAATAATTTAATACATGTAATTTTTGAATTAAAAAACCAAGGTACAAAGTTAACGTTTTTCATTAAATACTATTATGTTATTTTAATCTCTATGTTATGAATAAAATTTATTTTATTTATTAATTTTAAATTATTTTTCAAATGTTTATATATATATTAAATATATTATTCATTTTAAAAATGATTGCACTTTCAACTCATATCTACATAATTTATAAACGAGTCAATATATAAATATATATATATCCACATAATTTATAAACGAGTCAATATATAAATATATGTGTGGGGGAGAAAGACAGGAATCTGATATAATGTTTATAAATATTATATATATATCTATATGTGGGGAGAAAGAAAGGAGTTTCACAAGGAAAATAATAATATTATATGTGTGGGGAGAAAGAGAGGAGTTTGACATGAAAATAATAATATTAATTGTTGTGAATTTATTATTATAGGTTATTATATAATGTTTATTATCAACATTATGAAATATAAAGAAATAGAGAAAGAATATGAAATAAAAAGAAATAGAAAAGGAAAGGTGTTTGATAAGAAAAACAATAATATATTTTTTTTAAAGTAAAAAAGAGAGGTAGACCCTACTATATTAAGTGTCAAAAAATACAACTATGTCTAGGCTGCCAGTTGTTTCGTCAAATTAACGAAAACTGAAACAACTGGCAGCCAATGCTTTCCTTGTCAAAAATAGGTCGTCTGCCATCTGTCCTACCCATAGGAAACCAGGATGGATGGCATCCCACAGTCTGAACTGTAACCAAAAGTTTAGAAAATACAACTAGCTTAGACCATGACATAATAGTCTTGACTGACTCTAGAATCATAAGCAGAAGCATAACCGTGAGAAATTGGACCATAATAAGAAGCATAACCATAAGCAATTACCCCGTGGCCTTAGAGGTGGCCATGTCGACGTCTTCATCCTATGCTCCCTCCCTAGCTAGCATCAAGAAAGGTTGCGCATAGGTTGGGCATCTCTGCTTTGCTGGCGCGTTGGAGAAGGCGTCATATAGCATATCCAAACGTTGGCTCATGAGGGTGCCACGATGGACTTGGTCCACCATATGGATTCTCAAATCAAACATCAATTCAAGGTTCTTCAGGTGGAAAAATGGTGGTGGGACATGCCACTATTCCTGCATGGACGATATGAGAGGTGGCGCCAGGACCTTGCCACCATCCCTCGACTTGCCACCTTACCTATTCTCCGCTTCCTCGCTTCATGTTGCCTTGCTCTGCTGCTCCATGTATGCTCTCTGACCCTGTGACTCTGTATTCTTTTACTTTTCACTCTCCATGCCTTTGTCCGAGGTGTATCCAAGTGTGGGTGAGGCATTATGAGAATCTAGCTCCTCCGGAGTCTCCTCCTCTATGTAGCAAGTAGGAAACTCTTCCAATTGCACTTCCCCTGTGCTGCGGCCTTGTTGCTCCATAGTGGTGGCCATGGTGGCTTCCCTCAGAAGGTTTCTTGGTGGCTTCCATTTATCGGGCACAGTGAAAATAAGATGCTCCAGAGGAGCCTAAATTGGCTCCTCCGGGAAGACCTCCTCCACGTATGCCATGGGAAGCATTCTGACCCATTTTTCCCTATGCACGAGTTGAGTCCGGGCCATAGACAACACACTCTCCATTTTTTGATGTCTCTTTTGACGATGAACAAAGGTGTACCAGGCAGAGCCATGGCGTGGTGTCCCTCATTCACACGGCATTGGAATGAAAATTCGGATGGATAAAATGCAGAGGGTGTTTTGGTGGCTACACCAGAGCTCACAATTGCCTATTTGGTGCTGGCCAAAATCAAACTGGATGAATCCATGGTGAGCATTGTTCATAAGCAAATGGAGTGATGGGACATGCTCCTCCATTAACTCTCCCACCTTAACTGACTGCATCTCCGGACTGCTCACGCGAGGGAGAAGTCCCTTGTCGTGGAAATGTTGGTTGGGGCCAACTCCCATCCTTAATGTTGAGGGGATGGGAGTCGGCCTGACTCATTTATGTCCAGGCATGGCTCCATCATAGGTGGCTTTGATGCGTGATGTGTCACCCCATATAGGGTTAGTAAGTCCCTGTTGGCGAGGTCTTGGCAATGTTTCGAGAGATCAGTGCAAGAAGAAGTTTGGGCCTTCCAATGGAAGTGTTCCATATTGGTATCAACTCCTTGATTTTTGAGGCAATCTGCTACTTTTTTTTCTTCCCTTTTCATGTGAGAGGGGATAATGATAAGACTGGGAAAAAGGAGGGATCTGAAGTCCTCCAATAGACCTAAGAAATGCCAACTGGGTGAGATTTCTGGTGGGTGTTCCCCATGGAGAATTTTGGTTATGAGCTGGATGATGATCCGAGAGTCTCCTTTCGCAATGACCCTATTGAAATGATTGTCAATTGCAATCTTGAGGCCTCTCAAGAGACTCAGAAGCTCAATGGCATTGTTTTTATTATCGCCCAGAAAGCCTGCAACTAGATGGAGGATTTCTTCATTTGGGTTCCTGAGAATTGCCCCAAATCCTGCTGGTCCTGGATTTCCTTTTGAGGCTCCATCAAAATTTATCTTTATGAAACCAACTGGATGGGGGGTCCAAGTTTTCAGGCTTCTAGGTTGGTGAATGGTTAAAATCGTAGTGATAAGGTCATTCATGTTGAGTTTCCAGTTTTGAAAAATCAACCTTTCTTTCGGACTACATTTTAGGTTCTCAGGGGTCCACGATTTTCTTTTGATCATCTCTCATATTAGCTTCACTATTCTTTCCCAAGTTAGGGTGGGAGGGGAAGCCTTTGAGTGGAAGATCCCTTTGTTTCTCTCTTTCCATATTTTCCAGAGGATGAAGCCCGGGAGTATCTGCAAGATACGTGAAAGAATTGGTTTTTTGAAAGGAGAGTGCATCCCAATTCTCTATTGTATCTCTGATACTATTTCTGTTTTGGTTAGAACGATGCATTATTTGGGACCCCCAGTCCCAAATCCACTGGTTGTAGTGACAGTTATTGAAAAGGTGTTCCATTGTCTCCTCTTGTTGTTGGCACAGGGTGTAGATTGATGGGCCTATGAAGCCCTTTTTTTTTATGTTATCCCAGGTGAGGATACGGTTTTGAACTGTGAGCCATAGAAATATTGACACTTTGGGCCAGAGGGATGAATTCCAGATCTTTCCCGAGATACTCTCCTTACCATGATTCTGATAGTTCCCCTGCAAATAGTAGGCCTCTTTGACTGAAAAATTATATGTTGGGGAGTACCCCCATCTGAGAATGTTCGGACCTTCCCAAGTTGGGATTTTCCTATGGCTTGCGCAAGCTTTCCAGGCTTGGAGATCTGTTTCCCTTGAGAGATGTAGTTCTGGATTTTATGTTTTCCATTGTCACCAAGGCAGGTTCCTGTCAGATGTTATCCATATATCTTTAACCCATAGAAATATGTCCGGTCCTAGTGCCTGCCTAAGGGGGTTAAGTTCTTCTAGGTTGATTAGAGGTACTTGTTGTTGCCATGAGTCCTGCCAAAATAGTGCACTTTCCCCGTTCCTAATTTCCCATAAGGCATGCTTATGAACTAGGGGTCGATTTTGCTAGGTTGTGTTCCAAATGTTAGAACCCTGGATTTGGTCATTGAATCTAATTATCTCGTCTGCTTGGGTGGTTGGGGCATACTTTTTTTTCCATATTTGTGCCCATAATTCCATGGGATGCTTGATCCATCTCCACCACATTTTATCTCCCATGACTTGATTGAGCTTTCCTGGGTCGCGAAGTCCCAGTCCACCCAGAGACTTGCATTTGCAAAGCTTATCCCAGCTCACTAGAGCCCACTTCTTGTTAGGTTGATGTCCATTCCATAAAAATCTTCTTTGGAGGCTCTTGATGGCTCGAATGACCGACTTAGTCACTGCCAGGGTAATGAAAAGGTAGGTGGGTAGGGCTTGCAAGACTGACTTGAGAAGCACTAATGTAGCTGCAATATTGAGAGGTTTGAAGGTCCAATTATTGACCCTGTGTGAGATGGAGAGAAGTAGACTGTCCCAAGAGATGGATCGCGTTGACGCTCTTGTGAGGGGTATGCCAAGTTAGTTCGATGGAAGGGAGCTCTTGGGTATGCCTACAAATCGGGAAATATGATTCTATACAACAATCAGTGTGTTGAAAACAAGTAGAGTTTATACTTATCAAGATTGAGGGCCATACCTGAGGCCTACACAAAGTCAGATAGAATGGAGTTGATCTTGTTGGCTTTGCATGCTGTGGGGGTGTTCATAAGAAGGGTGTCATTGACAAACTATCTATGTGAGGGCGCAGGTTGGATATTGTGCAGGGGCAGGCCATTAAGGGATCCTTCCAGATTCGGCGCCTTGATGTAGCGTCCTAGTCCTTCCGTCATAAGAACAAAGAGGAAGGGAGAGAGAGGGTCTCCTTGCCTGATGCCCCTGGAAGGGGAGAAGGGTTGGGAAGGCACTCCATTGACCAGTATGGAAAAGAAGGTTGAAGAGGTGAGCTTGAGGATCCAGTTCACCCATTGTCGATCGAAACCGAAGGATTCGATCATGGAGCGTAGGTATTGCCAACTGACTCTATCGAAATCTTTTGAAAGGTCAAGTTTGATAAGAATACCTCGGATTTTGGTTGTCTTTAGTGAGTGGATCACATTGTGACCTAGGATGTCACTGTCCATGACTTTTCGACATTCCACATAGCCTGCTTGTTCTTTGGAGATGATAAAAAGGAGAATCGGCTTGAGACGTGTGGCTATCACCTTTGTGATGATTTTGTAGATAACATTGCATAGGGAAATCGGTCTGTACTGCTTGGGATGAGTGACTCTCTCCTCCTTTGGGATGAGAGTCAGAAAAGTGGCATTGAGGGCAGAGACGACTTGACCTAAGGTTCTATATTCTTCCACGAACTGCCAAACCTCTTCCCTGATTAAATCCCAACAGTGATGGAAGAAGTTCGTTGTGAAGCCGTTTGGACCAAGTGCTTTCCCTAAGGGCATTTCCTTGACTGCATGGTCCACCTCTTCTTAGGTGATGGGCCTCATTAAGGCTTCATTCTGCTCTTGAGTTACCAGGGAGGGTATATGCCTGGTTATTTTCTGAATTACTTCCTCCCTGTCCTTGTTGGTTTTCGTAAGAAGCTATTTGTAGTAGGTGTTTAGTTCCTCGACGATATGGGTGTGTTCTCTTATAGGGTTTCCTTGAGATTCCTCCAGCTAGGTTATCCGATTGATGTATCTACGGTGCACCATTGCTCTGTGGAAGAACTTTGTGTTCCTCTCAGCCTCTTTGAGCCATTGAACTCTGGATTTCTGGTGCCACATAATTTCTTCTTGTTTTTTCCGTTCTTCTAATTCCACTTGAAGATCCTCCTCTTCTTTCATTAAGTCTGTGGTCTTGGTTCTTGAGATGAAGGTTCATTGCAGAGATTCCAATCTGTTTTCAATTTCCTGCATGCGTTGGAATATGTTTCTGAAGGTGGTTTTATTCCAAAGCTTCATATGTTGCTTGAAGTTTTTGAGGCGTTGCTAGAATTTGCACATGCAGGTACCATGTTCTATCTCTGCCTGGGCCCACTAGGACTTTTCTAGCTGATGGAAATCAGGGAGGGAGAGCCAAAATTTATCAAAACGAAAGGGTTTAAATTTTGGTGTTTCCCCTGTGTCCAGACAGAATGATATAGGCCAATGGTCTGAGCTTGTTTTTGGAAGAATGTTGGCTTCCATGGCAAGATCCTCCTCTAGCAGGGATTCCACTAACAAGAAGCAGTCCAGAAGACATGCCACATGTTGATGTCCAGATCTACAGTTGGACCAGGTGAATATTCCATTTCGGGTTTCAATATATACTATATTTAGCTGGTCAATAAGTCTTTTGAACTTACCATTGTCTTTCTCCAGCCTTTTGGTATCGCCGGTTTTCTCCTCCAGCGTCAGGATCATGCTGAAGTCACCTCCTAGGACCCAGTTAGGCGTGTTGAAAAGTGTTTTGATGTGATTTATCAATTTCAAGAAGCTTTCTTTGTCCTGTGGGCTCTGCGGCCCATAAACATTTGGGATGGCTCTTTCCTTGGTCGACCATGTGACCGAGAAGTGCATCGTGAGCATACCTATGGTAGAAAAGGGCTGATTCATTGTGACTGTGTTGGGGTTCCATAAAATTGCTAATCCTATGGATGCACCAGAGGATTCGGAATAAATGAAATTTCATCCTCGCCAGCTTTGATGGAAGATGGTTTCAGCTTCTACTCCAGCACATTTGGTCTCCTGTAACAAGAGGACATATGGATTTTCTGCCCGAATACAGTCTCAGGGGATCCTTTTTTTGGATCTACCATTGAGTCCTTCGATGTTCTAGGTGATGATCTTCATCATGATGATTGTGGAGGTGGGTGGAGGCATACCTCTAAGAGTCGATGGATCTGTCCTGAGTTGAGCATGAGATTCCCTGCCTCTTTAATGAGATGCTGGGCCAATTTGCATCCCCACCTTTTGTTTTCCCATGGAGCCCACTTTGAGTCTGTGCTTGGATCTATGGTTATTCCCATCCATGTTGTGGATCCTGCTACGGAGTCTATAAAAACTTTGTGGAATTTGCGGAGTTGTTCTACAGGGATGGTTTGCAGATCCTTTCGATTGAGAGATTCCTCGAGTTTTTCAAGATCTATGTCCGCTAGATCTTGTTCATCCAGCTGCATCTGAGTGTCCCCATTTTGTCTCTTTGGATAACCTCTTTGGATTGTGTAGAGGTGTGCTCGGCTTGGCTCTTCCCTTTCTCTTGAGTTTTTTCTTTGTGTGGGTCTTGGATCTCTTCATCTTCCGACAGTTGATTCATAATGTCATAGGAGTTTTTGGTTATAATCTTTGGAGTGGTGCCCAGATTCTACTTCCTTGGCGGGTTTTTTTTTGGTCTTGTGACTATGGTAAAGCCATCTTTTTGTTTGTTGTCTCCAACTTTGGGTCCTTGGGCATTTAAGGGGCAATCTCAGAAGAGGTAGATGTGCTCGCGACATTTTCTGCAACGAAAGAGGATGTGTTCATAGTTGATTGTTTGGTTCCAATCCCCATCCTAATATTCCAGGGTAATAGAACCAGGTAAAGTTGTTGAGATGTCCATGTAAACACAGATTCAGGAATAGGAGGTGTATTGTATTTGCTTTGTGGCATCAGACGATTTGACATATCACCCCACTGTATTCCCTATTCCCATAAGTATCTCTTCCAGCCAAAATTCTCCAGGCAAGGAGTATAGTCTGATCCACACTGGAGCCATTGTGAAGTCCTGATTTTTTGGACTGAAGCAATCTGTCTAGAATCACAGGAATAACCCGACAGAGTTGTAGAAATACGACCCGTTATCAAAGATTATGTCCTTGTCTTTGAGATTGTAAAGGATGATCGTAAACAATCCTTTGGAGTTGAGTTGTACCTCATAGTATCCTTTAGGGTTCCACCAATCTTTGATCCATTGTGTTAGGTCGCACTCAGAGGGCCAGAGTCCTAAGAACTTGTTGATTAGGGTGTCTTATCACATGAACTAGGTGTGCTCGCCTACCCTTGTCGAGATGATGAGATATCGAAGAGGATTTTCCAACTGCGGACTGCATTTTCCAGGTTCCTATCTACGAGATGCCTTTGGATGAGACGTGCTTGGCTCCACATCGATTTCTTTTTTGAGCCCATGTTCTCTTCTTAGGAGTTGCTCTCTTAGATGTGGTGGCAGCTCAAAGGTAGGCCACTTGGCTCTCGTTCTCGCCCTATCATTGGAGGTTACATTACTGTACGAGGGGGGTTG
>JZKD02S0008019.1:126989-146359 GCA_000966675.3 Picea glauca | reverse complement strand
GACATCAAACATCCTTGAGTCTTGAAACCCTCCCATACCGTCAAGGCATGTGTCTAGTCTAACCATGTCAAATTTCGATGCATACAGGCACATATTGAAGAAATTTCAACGTTGGACCCATTCACTA
This sequence comes from Picea glauca, assembly GCA_000966675.3. Classification (NCBI taxonomy): domain Eukaryota; kingdom Viridiplantae; phylum Streptophyta; class Pinopsida; order Pinales; family Pinaceae; genus Picea; species Picea glauca. The sequence continues at coordinate 146,232 of JZKD02S0008019.1, read as the reverse complement.
CTCACTATGTAGGGTCGATGCATGACATTTTTGGTGGTTGAATTGGAAGTTCCATGACATTTAAAGAGATTTCCAACAAATATTCTACAAATGGAAACAATGACAATTGACAAATATGAGACACCCCATTATGAACTTTGTTGCAAACATGGACGATCTCAAATATTATGTGGCTGAGACATTAGACATATTCCTTGAGTCTTGAAACCCTCCCATACCGTCAAGGCATGTGTCTAGTCTAACCATGTCAAATTTTGATGCATACATGCATAGTTTGAAGAAATTTCAACGTTGGCCCCATTCATTGCTCACTATGTCGGGTCGATGAAAGAAATTTCACTATGCTCATTCACCTTCAAGGCAGGCCCCATTCACTGTGCTCACTATGAGACATCCATTATATTGAACGTTGATGCAAACATGGATGATCTCAAATATTATGCAGGGACATCAAACATCCTTAAGTATCTAAGCCCTCCCATACCTTCAAGGCAACTATCTAGTTTAACCATGTCAAATTTTGATACATACAGGAACAAATTGAAAACATTTCAACATTGGCCCCATTCACTGCTCACTGTGCGGGGTTGGCGGATGAAATTTTTGATGGGTGTTTTTGAAGTTCCATGACAAATTTCAAGATAGTTATAACAACGATTCTATAGAAGGGAATGACGAATGATGACAATGAGAGGTGCAACATGATGAATGTTGATGCAAATGTGGACGATCTCAAAGATTATGTGGGGACATCATACATCCTTAAGTATTGAAACCCTCCAATAGCTTCAAGCCATTTTTCTAGTCTAACAATGTCTAATTTTGACGCATACATGCACAGTTTGACGAAATTTCAACGTTGTCCCCATTCACTACTCATTGTGTGGGGTCGGTGCAAGTTGACATTTGTGGTGGGTGAATGACAACAGTAATAAAAATGATGAGCTGATGACATCATCCTCTAAAGAATATGTGAGTGAAGATGATGAGCTGATGACATCGTTCTCACCAACATATGTCCACTTAGTCGCAATGACACATCTTTTATATCCTCCAACATTAAATAAATCCCCACATCAGTAGGGAGTTTAAACATTTTCAATAAGTGTGAGTCATTCATGCATTCTCCTACCTCATGGAAATTCTCTTGTGATCATTCTCACCATTATTCACATAACCCCCACACTATATTCCCCTTAGTTACTCAATAATACAAATTTAGAAATGACCACTGAGGGCACTGAAAAGGAAGGAGATGCTTTAGGCATTGTTGAGTAGAGAAAGGAAACATTTTCCCTTTGTGTTGTGTATGAAATGGAAGATATATTTTCCCTTATACTAAAAGATCACTCATAGACCCACTCTATATATCGTCTCATCTCATCCTCGTTTCATTTTAATTTTCTGATCGGTCGAATTTTAAAGGAAACAACTATTAAAAGACATTGTACTAGAGCTAGAGTACATGATGGACAACGGTGACCTGTGAATGGGGCCAACATTGAAATTTTTTCAAAATGTTTCTGTATGACATCATACATCCTTGAGTCTTGAAACCCTCCCATACCCTCAAGGCATGTGTCTAGTCTAACCATGTCAAATTTCGATGCATACATGCACATATTGAAGAAATTTCAACGTTGGCCCCATTCACTGCTCACTATGCATGGTCGGTGCATCACAATTTTGGTGGTTGAATTCGAAGTTCCATGACATTTCAAGAGAGTTCCAACAAAGATTCTATAGATGGAAACAACGACATTTGACAATGAGACGCCCATTATGAACGTTGCTGCAAACATGGATGATATCAAAGATTATGTGGTTGAGACATCATACATCCGTGAGTCTTGAAACCCTCCCATACCGTCAAGGCATGTGTCTAGTCTAACCATGTCAAATTTCGATGCATACATGCAAATATTGAATAAATTTCAACGTTGGCCCCATTCACTAGTGCTCACTATGCAGGGTCGGTGCATGACATTTGTGGTGGTTGAATTGGAAGTTTCATGACATTTCAAGAGAGTTCCAACAAAGATTCTACAGATGGAAACAACAACATTTGAAAAATATGAGATGCACCATTATGAAGGTTGTTGCAAACATGGACGATCTCAAAGATTATGTGGTCGAGAGATCAAACATCCTTGAGTCTTGAAACCCTCCCATGCCGTCCAGGATGTGTCTAGTCTCACCATGTCAAATTTCGATGCATACATGCACATATTGAAGAAATTTCAACGTTGGCCCATTCACTAGTGCTCACATGGACGATCATGTAATAAATATGACATCTATAACTAAGTATGGGGAAGGTTGACTTCTATATAACTATAATATGGGGAGGGTTTCTTGACTTCTATACTTGATTGTTTGGGGAAGGTTGTGTTTATCTTTATGTTCATATATTTAAACAGAGGATTAGAGCATTTAGAGTATTTGGGACACTCTTGGGATTAGTTTTGAAATACAAATAAAGGGGAATATATGCCTAGCCACATGTATTCTTCTTCATATATTCATTTTGAATTGACATACACAAATGATCTAGAAATATAGAGATAGTATATTTTGTTTTCTTTGCCATTTATTTGACCCTAGTAAGTGGGGAATTATCCCCTATCACAACTACCATTTCAATAATTTGATATCTTCATAAAAAAACCATGTAGAGATTTTACATCTATGTATGTGAAAACTGAGGAAAATTGCATTGAAACCAATCAACCATCCATCACCATTCTAACCATAAGGACCATAGAAGTCAAAACGATGTTTCTTAATATAGAAACCCAACAAAAATCATAGAGAAAATTCACTAATCTAGGTTGTATCTTGCATAATCAATTTTGGGATATAAGTAGTAATAGTGAAATGGTAGAAAACTATGTGAATGCTAATTTGTGCAGTTAATTAACAAAACCAACAAATTAGTATGGTAATAAGACACTATGGATCAAATCAACGAGCATGTTTTTTTGATAATTGAAATCATTGAATTGATAATAGAGAGGGTGATGAAAAATTGAGGTTTATGTAACTAGTCCACTAATTGGAGGAAAAATATATGCTCCAAGTCAACAACTACAATATAATTGTAATTACACAGAGGAGGCTTAAATGTAATAAAATTAATGGTGGTTTTTGTATAACTATGGGTGATATCATTAAATAGGGACCACTAGTTAGTTAGTATCGAACAAATATAGTGTGACCTCATTAAAGAATGTCCGCTAGGTAGGAGGTGGTTATGATTAGGGTTCTCTAGCTAGCTATAAATAAGGATGGATTACTCCTTATGGAGCATGCATTGGAGCTTAGATCATTATGAGGTTTCTCCTTTAAAGATGCAAGTGAATACGAATGGATTCCTCCCATAAAAGGATTATTGGAAGGTGTTGCCCTACCTTGAGGGTACTTTGATAAATAAGTATTGAGGATTTATGAATATCTTGTTTATGATTCAAGTTTAAGGGTTAAGGATTATAACACCTTAATCCTTCTCTTTTGATGCAGGTTCTTTTAGGGTCTCCTCTTGTTCTCATCTTTAATTTTTGCCAGATTTGTCCCTATTACCTCCTTAGCTCTGTTTCGTTGGTCCTTTAAGACCTCCAACCAATCTTCTCTCCAGGTTTGGGATTTTTATGCTTTGGCTGGAGTGACCACTACCTCCTCTTCCTCCTATTTACAATTGGTGTGGATTACTCTCCCCTTTATATCAAAGCAGAGATTACTACCTTGCAATATTTATATGTATAATATCTTTTATAAAAAAATTCATAATAAATTGTAATTTGGATAAGAGCGAGGAACCAATACTAACTATGATTGGAATGTGTTAGCAAAATTACTTGTCTTCGGCATAGGGATATCTGGGTCTGCAGGTTGCACGAGAAGCGCCCAAGCGTAGCACACAGAAGAAGTCCTTTTCAGACTTAAAATCAAGCGAGTGGGTATTTCATTCTTTAGTAGAAAGGATTCAGCGACAGAGTCGAATAGGGATTGATGGGTAATTGCATATTAACCGAGTCGCGTCAAGTGAAGCACTAAAATTTTTAAGGAGGTCAACGGTCGGAATCCTTAGGGAGGCACTCGTGAAGTTACGAGGGTCATTGGTCGCAAGCAGTTCAAGCGCAGTCTTATTTCTCGAGCTCGGGGTTTGTGAGTTCGAATGGCGGACCATATCGCTTTGGTTGCGCGAGATTTTGAGTTATGAAAAGTGTCTAGAGGAGGTCAACCGCCACTGAACATCGCGTCTCGGGACTTCGCGAAGGGAGAATGCGAAGTCTGATACTCCAACTCGCGAGGTCACGAGTAGCGAGAGGCGCTAGTACTTGGGCCCTAGCCAACGGTTACATGTGGAGAGCGCTGACCAGAAAGTGAGCCCTGCCCGTATCGTCGTCTCGGGAAGTGGGAGTTGAAGAAGAGGAACCAAGGATCTCCGACTTGTAAATCACGAAATGAAAATCATTTTTAATGACAGGCCCACAGTATCGTCGAAAGTGTTCCGAGCCGTCCGATCAAAAGAGGGGTACGTGATGCACGATTAAGTTCTCTCGCCCCTTCGCGCATCACGACTTCAAAGAGAAAGGATCAACCTCCTCCCAACCTCGAGGCACGAAGTGTCGAAAGCGCCCAAAGGCGGGCCCACAATATCGAGGAGCAGTCTCAGCCGTCCATCTAAAGGGGACACTTGGTGCGTGATTAGGCTCCCCGCCTTCTCTCCCCTCGCGGTTTTGAAGCGCAAAAAACAGCTCCATCATATCCAGATACGTGAAGTAGTGAGAGCATTCAGGACCTGGGGCCCACAACAGCGTCGGGTGAGTTAAGACCGTCAGATTTGAAGGATGCATGGTGCCTAATTGAGCCATCTCGACGCTTCGCTCATCGCAATTTCAAAAGTAGGGATTAACTCCTTCCCATTTACGAACGCCAAAAATGCCTTGGGAATAAGCATGTGGTCACAGCCTGTGGTCACTTGGGGAAAGAAAGGAGTTGTGCAAAGAATGCCAAAGGTGCCGAGTTCAGTTACAGAGGGAATCATCACGATCTCCAGGCGCTGTTGGATCCGATCTCAATACTATTTCTCACTCGGAGTAAATGAAGGCAAGGAGGGGTAGTTGAAACCTCTCCTCAGTCATTAAGTGTGAAGTATGGAGGGCCTGGCGAGCGGTCTGCTCGAGAGGGTCCTGTGTACCCATTTTTTCAGAGAAGCCATGCCGAGTTCTCAACTAGCCAGAGGAAGTATATACACGCTAGCTCGACACTTAATGGCTCAGCTACTCCCCTTGCAGGAGCCATGCGCAGTTAAGGTGGCTTCTGACAGGAATTATCCGTCTAAATTCGACTGAAGGGACACCACACCTTTGATGGCTGAACATGCCTCCGTTAGGTGAATTTTCCTGAGTATATAGACTCAGTTGTGGTATTTTTTGGGGGGGATCGATGGTTGAGCAGAGCTCCCAGTTGTAAAGATTTTATGAAGCACTGATACTCTGGTTATGTATAGACTTCTGAGATTTCTTTCCTTACGAATGCCAGTTTCCTTTACATCTTTGTTATACTGTGTTAGAACAGCTCGGAATTGGAGAGTCCAGTCGAGTTGTAGCTGTTATAGGATGATGTTATAATGGATCATTGTAAAAGTTACGTTGTCTCTGATCAGTCCTTGTGTTTTTCTCAGCACTGAGTGACTTGGAATTGGAGGATCCAGTCAAGTCCCCTTTTAAGCTTCTTGAGACCTTGAACCAAGAGGATCTTGCATTCAGAGTCTTTCTTCTGCAAACCGTTGACAGCCTATGGCCCAAAGCTATTTGTTCACCTCTCTTACCAAGTCTTCTACCTGCTCATCTTTTAATCAACCCACTGGCTGAAGTTAGATCAAGACCTCTTTTGTCCCATACATGCTAGACCCAGTCCTTGAGTGAGAGTGATATCTCCTCGAGCCTTTATCTCCATTTGATCACCTATAAAAACTATCGTGACATTAAACTGATGGGTGTCAGGCTCTGCTCCTGCAAGCAATCCAGGAGTGACTTCCAATGCTAACAGAATGTATGTGCAAAATACTTCTTATGATTGAAGCAACTTGTATGTGGAAAAAAAAGTAAACAATTGTTGAGCTTACTATTCACATTCAAATATCACATTCTCCTCTAGTGTGATTAAGTAGTTATAACAAAGAAAAAAGTTGTCATTTCAAACTTTTAAAGGTTTAGAGACCTTATGTGTATGGAAGGAGTTTTCCTTCTTAAATTAATTCCTCTCAACTCAACCCATGCCATAAACCAATTATTCTTAAAACATCAATCCTTTTAAAAAAATTAAAAAAACCAATTATTGTTAAAACAACAATCCTTTTGAAAAAATAAAAAAATTAAATTTAACCATTTGTTGCCATTTACATGGACACGCCTGCAGAGAAACACATGGTATTATTAGAACTGTCAGTCAAAAGTGAGCTAACATGAAGGAAGGGGCTGATACTCCGAACTGTGAACTTATTCAATAGAAATACACCGACTCCAATAGTCGTGCATTCACAAGAAATTCAATTTAATTGGGATCAGTATTGTTCTAGTTGAAGGAAGGAAGAGGGAAAAGAATAGAATGGCATTGTAGTGGGTCATGTTGGGGTATGTGGTGATAGGAGAGGTGTTGGATGCTCTGTTGTTGACATTCCCATAGTCGAGGATGCTCAAGATGCGTCTTGTCACAACTCTTTCCTCTCTCCTACAACCAGCAATGGGCATCGTTCCCTTCGCCATTTTTCAACTCCTCGATAATTTTTTTCAACAATACCCATTCATATTTTATTTATACTCATATATTTTATTTATACTCATATATTCATATTTTCTGTTATCTTGCTTTCAATGCTCTCCAAGGACTAGAACAAATGCTCCTTACTGATCCTTCTACATTCTCTCGGACCTTTCCAACTTCAACGATTACAAGATTGGACACTCTTCTTTTCCTGTTACTTCTATTGTACGAGGTTTTCCATTTGTGGGAAATGCCTTACCTCATCATAAAGTTTTCCTGCCATTCCCTGGTGTTGAATGGATTTGGGATGGGAGCCTGTGAAGAACTCACTTTTGTTGGGACTTCTACTGCCTTCCTAAGATGCTTAGGGCCTTTTTGTTGAGGAATGCCCACCATTCTTCTCTCCAATCTCACATAGAAAAGCCACCTTAGAACATAATCAAACAACAGAAAGGAAGAGTGGCTAAAAATCGGCCTGCCAATCCATATTATCAGCTCTAGCTGGTTCAGGGAGGCCATAACAAGCTTGAGTCTTATCAGTGTCTGGTGTACCATGGCTCTAACTGCAATATGGAGCATGGACTGGCTCATCATATCTTTCATTAACTTCGATCTTGGATTTCCATTAATTCCATTATAATTATACATGGTTATCAAGTTTCTAACCTCCTAATGCTCTTGCTACCTTGTAATAAAGTTCTTTTTCAGGCCCCTTTCAAGGTTTGGCCACCCCATGGGACTAAAACCTATGAAGTGATATTGCTTTCCTTTTCCATCCTTCTAGTTAAGTAACCAGTCATGTATTTTTTAACAAGAACTGGAGAATTTGTATTATCAAAATGGATGCAATAGAACTGTCAGCACTGTTGGTACATATTTAATCACTGCCTGCTTTACTATCAACAAGTCTGTCCAAGAAATTATACATAGTTTTTTGACATCCTATGACAAAATTCTCAAAAAGTATCTACTACTATATATCCTGAAAAAGACTCCTAAAATACTAATTTCTTTACAAAACATAAAATAGAGAAAAGAGTGGTGGTTTGCTACTTCATCAGGTCATTCTCTGTTGCAAGATGATTCTTGTTTTGCAATGTCTATGGCTTCAATCATTTGTGCTTCTATGTTTTCTTCCTCGTTGTTACCTTGCATCGAGGCCTACTAATCTGATGCCATTGAGAGAGCTTCTTTGTTCATTGTTTCTACCATATGCCTAAGAAGATTACAATATCTCCAAGATGGCTAGTTGCTTCTTTACCTGCATAAGTGTGCTCATAATTTCTGTAAGTTTTGAGACAAGGGAAAATATTGAGGTCATGTTTCCCTGGGTTGTCTCCTCGTGGGTCCTTAAAATTCTTCTAAAATCCATAATATCTTGGGGTTCCATTGTGAGGAAGGAGGTTGATACCAGACCATCCTCCAAACTAAATCCTAAGACTGCAAGGTAACTCAGTTTACAAAATAACAAAACTTTCCCCAATTGCAAATGTCCCCCTGTAGCTATTACAATAGCAAAGTTATCTTTTGTTTCAGAGGAAGAGACTCTGTTCTACAAACATAGACATCATGAATTGGCTCTTGGATTGTGCAAAGGATATTCCAAAGAGGATCCAATAGCCTGATGCATAAATGTAGACTTATAACACCTACAAGCAGTAGGATGCCCAAAACCACTATGCCCAAGCCAACGATAAAACACCATGAAAATGGAAGACAAGTAATGGAGACTGAGAATGCCAAAAAGGAAATCATAAAATACTAAACTAGTCCCAATAAAGAAAAACTGAAGGATGAATTGAAGAGAGAGAAACTAACTGAAATCGAACCTAAAAAGGAGCAAACAGAGGAGCCCAAACCCCTTCCACCTGAAAGAACTGTGAATGGATGCTATCCCACCTACACCTGGGTGTATTAATTCCATGTCTTCAATAGCATATGCTCCTATATCTTGGAGCATGCCCGGAATGATAAAGGGTCCCTTCAAATTAAATTTTGAGCCCTGGTGGTTGTACTCACGCATGGATGACACTTGCTGGATGTAAGGCTTTGTACTTGACATTAAACCAAATATTTAAGGGTTAAAGTGTGTAGTTTGATGGCCATTTACCCATAGAGCCCCTAGTTTTAACTTAATCACCTTGTTTGCCATTATGTTAGCCTGCTTATTGTTATTGTGGAGATCCTGGTCATATGATATTTCCTGGATCTTTGAGGCTTCATATTGTGATCTGGTAAGGATAGAATTTAGTCTATGATCTACTTGACTTTGTTTCATCATAGCTCTGATAAATGTAGTGGAATCCCCTATTATAATTAATCATGCAATATTTCTCTTTGCTGCTAATCCGAGCCCCTGAAATAGTGAATAAGCTTCTACTTTGTTGTTAGAAAGAATTCTAACCCCCGGGTGTATGATATTTCCACTATTCCTCTAAGATCATAAAGGACCCCCCCTGCTCTTGTCACCCCTGTAACCAGTCATGTTTTCATCCATGTTCATAATGCAACAATCTACCTGCTAACCACCCTATTTTCCATTTCGTCTACCATTTGATTTGTGGTTCTTCTCACATGGATGAATCTAACCTCGTCCAGGTGTTCCAATGCTTATGTGATTCATGTAATATGAACCCTCAATTTCCATAGATGAATCATGGTTCAAACTTCATGGTCAATTATGATCTGTGGCTCTCCTTCGAACTCCAGACAATTAAAATCCATACTCAGAAATTGCGTATTTCCACCAACAAATGCCTAAGTGCAAACGTAATTAATTATCTGGAAGGATTTTAACTAAAGAATTTTGATTTATTGCTTTTATTCTTTGAAGATGGCCTGCTTTTCTACCTCATTTTAGTATGAAACAAGTTGCAAATGTCTAAATTTTTGTAGAATTGATTTTTTTCTGGTAAATAAAAGAAACTTGTATGAACATAGTATAGATTTGCATGTGAGGAAGAACAACAACCTTTCCTAGAGTGCAATACAAAATGGCCCAATTGGATAGCTTTAATATTTGGCCCATCTCTACTGTTATTATTGGAGGATAGCCTCAAATATCCATGTGTTGTTCTTATACTCGAAGAGTTTTTAGGATCTATCATAAAGTTGTTGATGATCAAAAACATATGCTTTCACAAATTTCACAAGTTGATGTTATCAATTATACAATAAGTAGTGTGTAGCAGTGCTCAAAGTTAGACCCTAAGATGAAAATATATTTGAGTGTAACACGGTCTCTTCTTTAGTGACACGTGACAAATGTAATATTATAATGTTAGGGTTAGGGTTTAGGTGGTTAAACCACCATAACCAACTTAGGGTAGCCTACCTCAGGGTCCTGTAGTTGTATTTCTTGCAACATCACTAATATATGTGACATCTATTATTCTCTCCAATTATGTTTGTCTTTTATTCTGTTATGTATGCACCCATATGGAATCCTTCACAAAAGTCATTTCAAAGATATGAGTTTTAATCCTGCCTCTGTACGTCAATTGATTGGTTCTACTTCTCCCTTGCTATAGTTGTTTTGCTTGAATTTTCTTCCTTCTCCCGCTCTCCTCTTATAGATTATCATGCCTTGGAGGTGGAAATCTTGGGTGATGGTTAGCACATCCACTTGTATTTCCAAACTAAACAATGTATGATATTTTGTTGACTCTTACCATGTTTGTGTAATGGTGGTTAAACTCGACTTTATGAACATTAAAGTCATTTATGAATCACCCTTAGTAGGTGGTTATAGTCCAGAGTGTGTGGCCTTAGTGGTCCTTTATTAACATGGTGGATAGAAGGTGACTTAGTTGTCTGTAATTAATGAAGAAGTTCTCCTAAAGTTAATCACTATAGAAAGGGGTCTTGTACCTCATTGTAACACATTGTGGAATCATGTAATGAAATCAATTATTCAATGGGAAGGTTTTCTTGTGAGGGTTTTCTCAACTATTGATTTGGTGACATGATTTGATGTGATGATGTGAAATATTAGATGGGGGCTTTCAGCCCTGGTGCTAACATGGTATCAAAGAGGGGGAACTGCCCTGTTGCTTTTGGTTATGCTATTTGGTTACACTATGTGAAGCTTTGGTTTAGATTGCAGTAAATGAGCACATGCATTTTGTCAAACACTTGTTGCACAATGGTGGTGACGTATTTAGTGTGCACTCTTTATGGCACTCAAAAGTATTTCTATGGTAAATCCATTTCTTGTCCCAGTTAAATTTGTTTTGAATTGTTACTGTAATCTAGAGTTTGAGCTGCTATATAGATCTCTATTGACTGGGTCTGAAGAGTAGAGAAAGAACATGACCTGTCTATAACCATGGGTAGGCAGTTTCCTTTTAGGTTATTCATTGTTCCTATGGCATCCATTACCTACTTTGTGATCTCTGCCATATCTTTTATCTCAGTTGTTTGGAATACATTTGAATATTGTTCAACAGAAGCGTGATTTACATGGGTGTTTATTTCACTGTGTAGTGTTTCAGATCTAATCAGAATTTTTTTTATAGAAAATTTAGTTTGGTGCCCCAGCTTAATGTTTTTACACATTTGTTTTGGCATTCACACCCACTATGAGCCTCAGCTTGTTGTTTTGGCATTTCATACTAAGCTTGTGCCTTGCACATCGAGTCCATCTAGCATACACAACAAATCCTAGCTGTGGGTTGAATCTCTCTGCATGCTTCTCTGTGAGATGCTCGTGGGTTGTTTCATATCCTGCAACATCTCACCCTAGCCTTGCTTCATAACAAATAGATATTGGTCCTCTCGCAGCGCAAGAACATGGACCATTACAACCAGTAACTTTCACGTAGTTCTCTGCATTTTTTTGGCACAGCTTGGGCTTCCCGCAACTTCCATGTATTTCTTACTAGAGGCCATGGAAGTTCATCCAATATGCATGTGCTTTCCTGAGCTTGCCCTCCTCCAAGAAAAGAACTGCTTTGGGCATGTCCTCTTAGCTTGTGTGTTTATTTATGAACTCCACTTGAACGATTAATAGCGAAAGTGGAGTCCACCAAGAATGAATTAGTGGAGAACAACATCAAATAAAGGTTTAAACATATCTCTGCAAGATGATCAATTGAAATTGATAAACCATCAGTTACTATCCTCACTAGACATTCAATGGAAGAGAAGCAAGTTGAGGTCCATGAAGCTCTTCTCCATATCTTTCCAAAGGTTCTTGAAAACTGAGGATGGCTTGAATTTTCAATGCATTTTAGAAAATGAAAACTCAGATTTCTTAGATTGGATATCAAATGGTAAACCTAGGGCACTAAAAACAAAATAAATGAACACACTTAATGCTGGTAAAACAAATCAAACCTATAAAATCGTTGTATGACACAGAAAAAAAACGATATAGCTAGAAATAAGTGGCAAACCCTTGCATAAATCTAGAAGAAAAAATTGTTTACACCATGGAATTTTAACAAATCCCTAGGAAAATGAAAACTGTGGATAACAATGAATCCTTAGTCCACAAAATCTCTGATGGCGATGAAAATGCTTGATTGGCCCTCCTAAAATCTATGAGAAACTCCTCTTCTCGCATTCCCTAACAACTATAGTCAAATAACCCCCAAAAATCAGATTTGACCCTTTTATAGGCCTTTTTTTACACCCAACAATTGTTTGGTATCTTGTGTGATTTTTCCTAAAAAATTACAATGTACTAATTTTATGAAAATGTCACGATTTTTTGAAAAAAATATATTGAGAGGGAGCAAACATCGTGAAAAAGTGACACATTGGTGATGTTTGCAGTAGTGGACCCTAGTCCTCCCCGTAATCTCTGTGTAGCAGGGAGGAAGACTAGCGTGTCCCATAATCTTTGTGGGGAGTTACACATGCAACTAGCAAGGACCCTAGTGCTTCTTGTAATCTTTGTGTAGCACAGAGGAAGACTAGCTTGTCCCGTAATACCTATGGGGAGTTGTAATGACAACTAGTAGGGGAGATGCTAGTGTTTTCTATAATCTCTTGCATAACAGTAGTTAGCAGAGAAGAAAACTAGTCTATCCTATAATCCTCATCTGGAGTTGCTTGTGTGATGACTAGAACCAATAGGGTTATTGTTGGTTTGTGTTTTCATTTCATCTTGCTAGCCAATGAGGGTTTTTGTTGTGTTTGCTATGATTCACTTATCAGTTTTTTTGTTGTTGGAAAAGAGAGAGACTCTTTGACCTTGTCATATGTAGGACCTCAGCTCGGGGGTGGCTTTGCATTATGTGAACCTATGATTAGGAAGGAGGTAAATCCTTTGAGATGATTCCTATACAGCCAGCCTTCTTGAGCATATAAGTATATGTTTCTATGTGAGTTTGTATTGTTTATTTACTTGTTTTGTAGATGATATAGTTGTGCATCTCTTTGTTGTCATTTAAATTTTGAAGGTACTGAAGACATATTTCACCTCTATTTGGAGTTGTATAAGCTTAAGTCTTGACTCTTAACTGTATGGATGTTGTTTTCAGATCCAAGTAAAATCTCCACAAGAGGAGAGTATCGAGGAACATAAGCTAAACATTGGACCACCTCCAATGGGTTTGGACTCATCCAACTTCAATCTCCATTATGATCCCTATTCAGACAAAGAACATGGTACGAGGGACTTGTATGTCCATTTCCATTTGAGTTTGTAACAGCTATTGGTCATAATAATCAGTGAGATAGAAAGTTATAGACATGACAAATTGAAGGACCATGTTTCCTTTTCACGTTTATGTGGTTGATAATTCTCATTTTTTGATAGATTGTGAACAGCAGGCATCCAAGGGACTGATCAGATTCTTCTATCTAAATTGTTAGATATCTTCCTACCAGACATCCTGAATCCAAATTCACGTGAGAGCTTACAATCATAACAGTTACGTTGAACTACCCCAAGTTCATCATCCGATATTTTTCAGGAGTTGGAAAGTGTGTCAGGTCTTGATGAGTTGGGAACTATGTATCTTGTCGATTCTGAAAGGCCCCAACATAGAGATGACTCGTTTTTGGCATCAGACTGGATGCTTCCAACAAACTTGGGCAATAATACTTTCACACATATTTCCACTGTGAATTCGTTGGATGCTGAGAGAAATTGTAAAAAGTATGATTTTATTGATGAAAATCTTTCTCTACTAAATTAAAAATTAAGTTCAAACAATGGCAATGAATCTATTTCAGGTAGGAGTTTCCAGGTTTCAGCTGCAAGGGAACTGGTAGACCTCACTCAGATAGACAACAGTGATGAAGATATAGAAATAACCACTAGCCAATTTGGACATGCTTCTAAACTAGACAGTGTGAATCCTGATGCTCGTAGAAAACTTCCCTCTTGGGGTAAACCATCAAATAACAATATTGTAAAGAAAGGTAAAAATGCATATCAGTTGGCAAGGTGTCTTCTCATGTTCTAGATACAAGCAGGGTCTTGTTTTTGTTATGGATTGACACACTCGATTGTGGGTTTGCAGGTTCATGGAAGATACCACAAAAGAACTCTAATCTTAAACACAAATCAGATTGGAATTTTGGAAAAATACCCACTGATGCTGAAGAAAGAAGACTAGTTGGGTTGCAATTACATGGATCCTCTGGAACTTCAATGGGAGGAAAATTTACAAAAAGTAAGCAAAATACAGGGAATTCTTACCAGCATATAGAATTTAGTGTTGAACAAAAACCACAAGTCAAGGAGGAGTGGATGGGTCAAAGTTCTTAATAGAATTTACAAGCCAAGGAGGAGTGGATGTGTGGGGTTTTTGAACAGAAACCACAAATCAAAGAGGAGTGGAGCAGTGGGAGTTTTGAACAGAAACCACAAATCAATGAGGAGTGGATCAATGTGAGTTTTCCTTTTAAATTGAAACCTGATTCTATAAATTTTGATGAGGAAGCGATTGAAAAATCTACCCTCAAGGATATCACATACTTGAATCGTGATTCATATCCAAAATATAAGCCTGATTACAACAATACAGGAAGGCACTTTCCTTCTACTCTGGGCTGTGGAAGATCCTTAAATACAATTGGTCCACATGTGCCACCTTGGCTGGAGGAAGCATTGACATTAAGAGCAGTATTGCAGGTGAATGCATTGTTATTTTTGTTCTTTAATTGAAATGCTGATGGTTTCAAAATCTGTATGCCATCTGTTACCATAAATGTGAACCACTCTCTCCACCAGTAAACAATTATAATGCAATGGATACTTCAACTAATGAAGTTGAACATGGCAACAGGCCATTTGTTGTATTTAGTTATCTGCTTCAACTTTGTTTAGGACATAACATGTGATTTTTCCTTGTTTTTTCCCTCTTTCAACTGCTTTCTCTTTTCCATATGGTTGGTGAAGATATTAGATCAATATCCAAAGGTGACCAAAAGGTTGAATAGTTTGAACTTTGGATATTATAATAGGTAGAATACTGCATGACAATTCCAAATCTTTCTTTAATGCAAATAATAAAGAAAGGGATACATCAAAATGTTATATAATCTTGTAGCAATAGGATAACTGGAAAGAAGGAAAAGAATGAAGTGTCATATGACCTTGAATGAACAAGAGAATGTCAATCCACGGTGGCTATAAAATCCTTAACTAGCTGAAGGATGTTGGCTGCTGAAGGTCCTACTCCCATAGGGCTCTTCAAAACAACTCATGGAGGTCTAATATTGCTATGTAAGAGGCCAAAAAATGGTGTTTTGTGTCTCCTCTATGAGATCTAGAGTTTGTCAAGTTCAATGGAACAATTTGGTGTTGTGGTCTTTGCTGGCAAGTGAAATGGTATATCCCTTTCGATATTTTGCAAGAAATAATAAACTATAAACAAAGGGATCTTAAAATATATGTATAGTATATACAAGCATGTTGGAATAATTACATATAGTGCAACAAATTAGAGTGAAGTAAACACATTCCCTTATGCAACGTCTCAGGGCTGACACACACATTGAGACAATGTTGGTCAAAAATATCCACATTAAAATGCAAACATAATCTTTTAAGACCTAACAAACATGTTTTGGTATTTGAGAATTTGACAAGCTGCACAACTCAAGTATGGACTAGAGTGTTGTTATAACTGTCATCTTGAGGGTCTTATTTGTCACAAATTATCGTAGGCATCTTGAAATGATATAAAAAATGGGTTTTCCTTAGTGAACTTGCTAGTAATGCAAGGTCTTGTCCATAATGCTTCTTGGGCTTCAGTCTACATAACAAAATTGGTTATAAGAATGGTGTAGTGCTAGTTAGTTAACCATAAATATAAAATCCTTTTTCTTTTTCTAAATAAAAGAAGGTACCCAGTAGGAATCAATTAAATATTGAATATTTTATGCATTTATTATTTTTTCCAAGTTGACTCAAGTCAAATTGCTTGCTAAGTTTGAGTCAGGTCCCAGTTTGACTAGGTCCATATGCGATTACAAGTACAAAAACCAAAATGTCTTTATATATTGGACAATTAATATGCCATTATTAGAATACAACATAGAGGATAGAGTAGAAGAGGGCCTTGAGTACAAAAACCAAAATGTCTTTATATATTGGACAAGTAATACGTCATTATTAGAATATAACATAGAGGATAGAGTAAAAGAGGGCCTAGCCAGTGCAATAGAAGAAGACACTAAGAGTGAAGATCATCAAGTTGTATCATCATACATCTGATAATCAATGATCTTATAGGTTTGACTTTGAGATGCTCTTGAAATTGTTGTAGAACTTGAGAAGGATGGTACAACTATATTAGTGCTTTTTGAACTTTTAAGATACATCAAAATTGCCAAAATTTTCTTTCAGAGCATTGTCCATAGGATTCATGTCCTAATCCTTTGAATGTGAATTCCCTCAGAAGTTCTCTTCTTTATTTTGAGATATAAGTTGATGATTAGAGTGAATGGAGATCAAATCTTCATTCTTCTGCTAACTCGACCCTAGAATCCGATTTTTGGTATTTTTTCCTACTCGAACTTAGTGGGTCCCACCAACCTCTTAACATAATATAAGCTTGGAAATACCCTAAACTAAAAGAGAGAGTCATATTGAAGATTGGTCACGTGGTGATGAGTAGTGGGTATGCACTTGGTGGTTGAAAACTTCTACAACAAAGGTTGTTTGTTGTTTTTTCACTAGATTCAACTTAGAAGACATTGGAGAAGCCTTCTAACTTGAAATTCTAGTTTTCTTGGTGGTTGAATATTTGTGACATTGGTTATGTTTGCCCATTTCTCATTGGAATGTTAGATCGAAACCTACAACAACAATAGTTTTTTGTTGGTTTCACTCTAGAGTCTTACAACTTGCCGGAGAGATCACTTCTTGACCTTCTAACTTGGATTTGAAGCTTTGGAAGTGATTGCGTTCACTAGAATTCTGTTTCTTAAATTTAATCTATTTGTGATTGTTTATTAATCATTAATTGTTGATAAGAAAATTTCTTATATTTTTTTATATTTTTTGCGTTTTTATATAGTACATTTTGCTATATTCGAGGTAGGATTCTTGATGTTGAGGTATATCCTTGACATAACTCGCCCTTCACTAAAATTTGGAAAGTCTCTTTAGATGTATTGAGTACATGTGCACATGTACCTGTGTCCCCACATGTTTGAAGATTTGGAGCATTGGTCCAGTCAATTGAAAGATATTTCTGCTCGTGAGAACCTTCCTAACTTTGAAAGGTTGTGGGATGACTATATCTAGGAGGAGACTTGGATGGAGTAAAAAACCAGCAAGAAGGATGGTGACGAGAACCTAGCCCTATTTGGAAAGGACCCAATAAGGGTAAGGGAAAGAATGAGGAGTTAGTGTCACAATCAGGGAAGAAGGGCTTCCGTAAGATCAATGCTTATTTTTCATAAGCACGGGTAGTATGCATCACAATGTCCAAATAAGAAGACCAAAAGTAAGCCACAGTAGAAGCAAGTAGCAACCTCTGCAGAAACTTAGATGAACTGTTAAGCCCTAATATTGGCTCATTACCCCTTAATTGGGGCATATTACATTAGTAATGTTATTTTATTTATGTCGTATTTATTCCATTAGTTGTAATTATACCTCCTAATCTCCTATATATAACAAGGAGACATTTTCATTTGGAATCATCTTGTACTTGAACATTTATGTGGGGTAAAAAGGAGGTTTCCCCCTCGAAGAGGCTTATTATCTGAAATTATCTCTTTTTCAAGGAATTGAGTACTTATTTTGAGGTTTTTCTATTCTATATTGATATTTGGTTCTTAACATATGGTATCAGAGCTCAAGGTCTTGGGGTTTTGCTGCTACATCTGATACACCTTGGCATTTTTGCTATAACTTTTTTTCTACAATGTTTACGAATAAATGGCTTTGAGGATATTTAGTAGACAGATCAAGGTAATTTGGGTTAAAATTTCATCTCCTTAGGCCTTATACTTTCAGAGATACAACCTTTACAAGATAGGGTTATGGAATCATCCTAAACTGAGTCATTGTGGAATTTTCGCTATAAAAATGTTTCTGTAACATTTCAAACCCTAAAATATGGAGGCTATTCACAGAAATTAGTGAGGTATCTATGTTTAAAATTTCAGCTTCTGGTTCATCTTCAATTTGTAGATACACTCTGTGGAAGATGGGGTATCTAACTAGTCCTATTGACTAGTCTCAAGAAGGTGTTCTAGGTAAAACAATCATAACTTTTTCCTAGAGTATCCAAATTGAATGAGACTAGTTTCATTAGATAGTGGACAATATGTAGTATTTCTGGTATGAGTTTTAGAATTTTATATCAATTATTTTGTGTGGGGCATGCTATACAAGTGAGATCTCCGGGAAAGGCTGAAAATCAACAAATTGTGGGGAAGTTACTATAAATTCCACTTGGCACATCCAATTTTGATCAGACCTGTGGCATTGCAGAGAAGAAATATAAGAAAACTACATAAAGGAAAGTTTCATACCCAGAAGGGCCGAAACTTGGGAGATACAACAGAAGAAAGATTTTCTAGCAGAACCACCTCAAAATCAAGTTTCAAAAGTGATACTTGGCCAACATGCCACCCAAAAAGGGAACTTCTACACCAAATAAGCCTCCAGACAATCCTACTTGGACTCTTGATAAAGGTGAATAAATGCGTCGGGACATAAATGATTTACAAAAGAAGATAGTAACAAAAGATGAACTATAAGAGATGGAACATAAGTTGGAGGCAATAAATACTAAGATGGATGGTTTAAAAGAGGAGATCATGGAAGTATTGAAAAATTTTGTAACAGATAAGACACCTAAAAGTGAAAATGCATCCCATGAAATTCATGATGAGGACACAAGGAAGGTGAATCAAGAATGGAGAAACTCCAAGTTTGGGTTTAAGACCAACCATGTTCCTAATATTGATATGAGGAAGTTTGATGGCAAGGACCCAATCACATGGATACTTTAGATGGAGCAATTCTTTGATCTACATAATGTGCCACATACACAAA
>JZKD02S0008019.1:105416-116358 GCA_000966675.3 Picea glauca | reverse complement strand
CCGGCTGCGGGAAGTTTCCGGAAGTACGCACCCCACGTTCACTCCGGCTGCGGGAAGTTTCCGGAAGTACGCACCCCACGTTCACTCCGGCTGCGGGAATTTTTGAAAAATTTCTGTGCATGAAGGACGAGTAGTATTCCCCCGCACCTTTGCAGAGGAGGGACCTGCGAACTTCTATAATGTTCGCACCTCACTCCCGCGGCTCTCACTCCGGTGGCTGTCACTCCCGTGGCTCTGACTCCGGTGGCTATCACTCCCGTGGCGCTTTCCACTCTGTGAAAAGGCTTACCCTGTCAACAGGCGGCTCGGATCAGAAACGCTCTGATACCATGATAAAGTATGCAACGCAGAAAGAATCTAAAATACAAAACAGAAACTGAAAGAGCTTGATTATACAGCCATACACAATACACGCGAATGTGTATATTTACAATGGTTTACAGGCATGCGTAAAAGCATGCAAACTCAACTAAAGCGGAGTCGAAAATAGAATAAAGCTCTAACTTGGTAAAAGTAGAAAAGCCATAAAAGCTGCTAAAGTTTAACTGACTGTTAACTACTAGTGAGTAATTACTATTTCTAACAAAATCTTCTCAGATAGCTAAAATTCAAGTTACGAACTTGCAAAAGACATCATCTATTTTTAGGACAAGACAAACATTGCATTTTTTTCCCAATTAGTTTATTATAGGCCGCTTCCCACCGCCAAATTTCGAGCCTTGTGGAAACCCTAGACTTACTTTATCACTTCACCTGATAGGGTTTTAGTTCTTTAACGAGGGTTTTGTATTTTCCTCGGCATAAGGGAGGCGGGCCAAGTTGCAGGAGCAGAGGAAGGCAGGAGAAGTTCGATCGCCATGGTTTTGAAGTAAGTGGATCCCATAATCTTGTTCATTCGAAGTAGAAATAATTGGTTGCATAATGTTCTAAACTAACCCATTATGGATATTTTTCCTGTTTACCCTGAGAATATAGATTAAGTAAAACTTGGTCTGGAATGCTATTTTACGCATTACACTTTTCAATCAATCTGGTTTTTGGAATGATCCCTTCTTTGCATGATGACGTCCTTCAGAAGCAACGAAATCTCAAAATTCATGGAATTTCTTTTATGGAGAGTTTGTTAGATCCAAGAGACACGAGCCTTAATTAGATCGTTTGCAAGATGGGTCATAACACCTTAGGAACATGATGAAATTTCTCGAACCACCTATACAATGAGGGAAATGGTACGAAGGCTAAAACAATCCCAAAGTTGACTGAAATGTCATATAAAGTGTCAATGGTTTTGGAGGAATTCCCAAAAGTGTTTTCTGGTTCTTCAGAAATGGAATGTCTTGTTCAAATATATATTTCAGATTTTGCATTCTGGAGAAAATATCGAGTAAACGGAGAGTTGATAGCAACGTTTATGACTTTATATAGCCTAGACCTTCTATTTTAGAATGTTATACACTTTTTTTTGTGTACTTTTCAATCGGTCATGACGCAAATTGTCAGCGGTCTATTCCCTGGTCGACACGATCACCAGTTTGCATTTGTAGGTGGGTATATGTAAATTGTTTTCAAACTTTCATATATGAGTTTTGGTGTTTTTAAAACGGTCAATGTTTCATCTTTTTGCAAAAAAATTGGCTATTGTAAGCCAGTATTTAGTTTGAGGGTGAAGTTCTATGTAGATTCAGTATTAGTCACAGATGTACACGGTGGGAGAGACATTCCAGTCATACTCTTTCTAAGGTTGTTTTGCTGCCAGAAATGTTGATTTACGAAGGTTTTATTGGGAGCCTTTTGTTGATTTTTATTGTGTGGCCCTTTTTGTTTCTAAAGAATTTTTGTGGTATTCTCTTCACCTATTTTCATCTGCCTTATGATGCCATATTTCAGCAGTTATAATGTATTATTTATTGTAGACGGTTATTTTCCCTTTTACTAGTCTAGCTTTTTTTTTGGTTTTTCCGTTTATTCTTTTCAGGAGATGTCTTTGGCACTCCTGCATTCTGATACACTTTTTGAGTTCTGTAGACCTAATTTGGTTATTTGTGGAAATTAATAGAAGTCTTTTCATTCTTCCATCCTTTGTATTATTTTTATACATAAATGATGTTGCGTGTTTGTACTTTTGGTGGAAATCTATTCGTTGTGTAGTACTGGTATTACATAGTTGTCCCCTTTTCTAATGGACCATAGGATAAAATATATCTATTTTTCTTCTCAATTTTCAACCCTTGTTTTCATAGATAGCCTATTCATCTCATACTTTTTCTTTCTTCTGTCTTTCTCCAATATTTGCAGGACAGAAATTTGCCACTTCAGTGATGCAAAGATCTACCCTAGCAAGGGTATCAGGTTTATCCGATCAGATTCTCAGGTGGGTAGATATTTCTGAAACTCTGCATGCCATTTTTTGTGAGTAAATAATTTGAGTAAATATTGCATGCTTCATTAAGTGGATTGAAGATATTTTGCAAACTCTGCATGGTGGATTAGGTATGCTTTGGAAGCTCTGTTTCCGCACATTGTTTTATGCTTACAATACTATAGATAAACTATCTAGAGAATGCCAGAATTAAGTCCCACAAATAAGTGGTGTGTATTATCTATGTTAAAATCCTATATTGACAGCATAGTGTAAGTTTTTTGTATACATAAGACTGTCTTCTTACGCTTTTTTGGTGAAACATCTAATAGTTTCAATTCTCAATTATTTTTCCTTGGAAATTCACAGGTATTCTTGTTTTCCAATTCCAAATGTAAGAGGTATTCCATAATCGCTTGAAGCCATCCAATCTTACCTGGACTACAATGTATCAGAAACAACACAAGAAGGTGAACTGGTCAATTTTTATGGCTATATGTTGCAGATTATGTGTAGTGGGTTATGCATGTGCGCTCACCACTTGTTATTCCCATCACTAGGACATTCATGTTGAGCAAGTAAAGAAGAGGAGACGTACAACAAACAAGCCTTATTCTAGGTCTATTTTCAGTTCTTCTTTGGAAGTTATCCAGAAAAAGAGAACCAAGAAGATGGAAGTTAGAGCTGTTGCTCGTGAAGCTGCTCTAAAGTATGACAAAAGAATTGTTTCATGTGACAATTATATAAATGCCTTTCTTCTTAAAATTTCATGGATGAACAATTGCATGGATGAACAATTGCTGAATTTTATTGTGTTCATGAATCATCAACATGTGAAATGCTTGTGTTTTCTTACTCAGTAAGCTCCAATTCCTGATATAGTGTTTTCAATTCCTTAACTATGAATTTATCAAAATATGTACATTCAAAACATTTAATATGAAAAACATTGGCCAACAACGACCCTAAAATAGTAGCTTCTAGAACTGATAGAACTAGGTTGCTTAATAGCTAGTACAAAAATTCCTTCAAGGATTACAAAAAAACTACTTCAAAAGTTTGTGCAGAACTCGTTTCCGATCTGCATTGGAAACTTGGAAAACCAATCTAAACATCTTTCATTTATGAACTGAACCAACTTTTCAAAATTGCAATTGGAGTTGTTGTCAACGTCTTAATTGAAAAAACAATCTAAACAGTTCCATTTATGAACGGAATCATTATTTATGTGGCTTGGAGTTGGTTTCGACGACTTTATTTCAAAACTAATCTAAACATCTTTTGTTTTTGAACAAAGACAACTTTTCATAATTTCAATTGGATGTCTTAATTGCAAAACCAATCTAAACATTTCATAATTTCATTTGTAACAAGAATTAATCCAGTAGAGGAAAAAGCCAAGGAAGTGCAAAATAAAACAATTGATTTAATCCATAGAGAGCTCTATAGGCCTTAAGGTTGTGCCTTGCTAAGTTGTGACCATTATTTTTGTGGCCTAGAATTGGTGTTGACATCTTAATTGCAAGTTTACTGATGTACGGTAGTGTCTGCTTTAGCATACTACTACTACTAGAAGGGTTATTAAATGTAAACCTACACAACCATAGATTAGTGTACATATTTATACAAACATTTATTAATGGTGTTCAAACTGTAAATGTAATCATGACACAAAGACATATTTGTGTACATATTTCTACAAATATTTATTAATTTGTATTAATGGTGTTCAATCTGTAAATGTCACAACCACATATTAGTGTACTTATTTCTACAAATATTTAGTAATGGTGTTCAATCAGAGTAGGCTAACTCTGGAGTAGGCTATGTTCACCAAATTAATAATCCTCTATTGGTTGGCTACAATCATTGATGTACCCCACAACGCTTCCCACACTCCCCTGTGACTAAAACTCGGTGTGGATACTCTGTTGAACATTGAACAATTCGTCCTACAGACACATGTTGTCCATTATGCGTCGAATTCCCTTGTTTGCATGTTGGGAGTATCAATTTTCCTTCATTTACAGCGATACATTTTACCAATATTTTGGAGCATACACGTGTCTGTATTTTCAATTAAAACGCCCTCCAACTCTGTATGATTTGACTTGAATCATTCCTACAACATCCATATGAATGGATGGGTAGAATAATTTGTTTTATCATTAGTAATTGGAATGATTTCTATGTAGTCACGTTTGAACAATAAAAATTGCAAAGTTTGCATGTTTAGACAAACAGGGTATGCACACTGGTCATCATCCTTTAATGCTCAAAGATTTTTAGGCTTATTTTAAGGATAAAAATTTTATCAACAGAAAATCTACATGCATAGACAGTGACTTGATAAATTAGAAAGGAAATATAGGTTTTAATTACAATTCAACATCATCTCATACAAAGTCTGAAAGTGTTGGGAGAAATTCATCTTTGAAGAGTTTTAAAAAAGACTGCTTAAATACTTAGAATGGTAGTAGCTGCAATAAATAATGCATATGAAAACCTTCCCCTGCCTCCCCCTTTCTTATGGGGGGGAATTCCCTTGTTCCTAACTAGGACAATTGCAAAATGATGCAACAGTCTCTTCAATCCCTTACCTACAAAATCCAATCACTCGCCTACATTCATAATGTAACAACTGATCAATCTAGATAAAGTGTTGCAGTGGTACCAGTTCTATATCCCAGTCCATGACAACTAACATAGCACAAATACATCACATACAAAGAAATACAAATCAGGGAAAATATGTTGTTTATGTCAATTTTTTCTGATTTCCAATTAAGTTTAAACCGTCTGTCATTCCTGTGACCCACGATAGCTCTCATCATGTAGGCAAGGCCAATTCTCCAGATTGAAAAAATAAATGATATCCACAGAATCATGTAAAGAATCATTGTATTTTTGCAGCATGAGGGTCCAAACATACAAGTATCTGTATCTTCTCATTAGTGAGATACAACTCCTACATGAACTTTGCCAAATCATCTCAGTGCCTCTCTGTCAGCAGCGGTTGAATGATTGACCCTGCATTACAGAGATAGGAGGGTGTTATATTAATGACACTACAAAGAAATACCTGCAACAATATCTCATGTGTACACTATGAAACCAACATTGCAACTCCACAAACTATTTATATATATATAGATATAAAGACCATGTCAGCATGCATAAAACAATCCCATATATGCCTATCTTGAACTGATTTTTGCACAACAACTCCTGATAATTATTCATGATTCAAGTTCTCTGCACTAGAAGGTTGGCTCACATTTTCTTGAAAATATTTAGGCACATCATTGTAAAATTTGTTCTCGAATATGTCTTCTTAAAGATAAAAAACAAAATCATCCTCACAATCTTTGTTGAAACAACTCACCATGGACTTTCAACATTTTAAATTCTCTTGGAATGGCGTTTTTGTTCTATTTTGATATTTTTCCCTATTTTCTTTTTTATATATACTCATTCTCATGGTAACTTTATACATACTCATTCTTGTGAGAACGTGATTTCGTTCATTTTTGCTTCTCTATCCATTCCCATTACATTGGTATAGGATTTTCTACATTTTTACTGTGTTGTAAAAAGGATTGCCAAAGATGAGCTAGCCTCCCCATAAATTTGCTAACTACCATAGATTTGCGTGGTGATAATTGTTAAATATTGATCAAATTTCCATGAATAGGACTTTGGATGGCACATGACACTAATTTGAAAGTGTACCTGCCTAGTTAAATATCTGCCCTTTGATATCCTTACTTTGACCGCATTTAATGTTGAGCCATAAAAATAAGCAATGGATCGTTAGTTTCTAACTTTAGTATATTTGATTAACTATTCCCTATGATATCAAAGTGGCATGTTCTTTTGCCCAACCTAGGTTGAATCTCTAAGAGTGATTTTGATGTAGTTTGTTTATTTTTCTTTCGACATTTCTGGTTCTTATGTTATTTGGTTTCCCAGAAAGTAAGCCTTGAAGTTTGACATTTAGTCTGTTGACTATATGAAGCCTTGCAGTTTGACATTTTTCCAGCTCTCACATTTTTATTCATTCAGGGATCGGAAAGATCTTATTGGGGAGGCTTCATGTAGGATATTCCAAGAGAGTTTCAGCACCTCAATAAATGGTGAGTGCAGTTTTTTGTGTTTTCCTAAGGTTATTTTTATGTAGTATTATTTTTCACAAGTGACTTTTCTACTTTTCATCCCTTACTGAACATAATATCCTCTCTTGGATTAATTGGAATTGACAGCATTGAGCAAGCCCATTAACGTGTAATCTTTCTAAACCATATATTTTAGTGGTTGGGTTTTGGCACATGCCTTTTTTTAGTAGTGTTGCTAGATCAACTGAATAGTTGATATTTATAGAGGTTTGAATTATTGAACAAAGGTCATCCTTATTGAATTGGAGGAGAGGGATTTAATATGAAATGGAGTAATACATAGCTCTATGGATGACTTAGCCATTTGTATTTCTGAAAATGTTTGCAGGTATTACGAATGGATTGATGAATGTGAGTGTGTAAATAATTCTGGCTAAATGGATGCATCTGCAGACTTAGATAACATATCGCGTATATATTGAATATAGTAATTTGATATATGGATGTTTCTTTTCCTGAGATTCTATCTGAAATCCATGAGAGAGTCTGCAGTTTGGATGTGCACCTTCCTCATAATGTGCAATACAGGAAGCCATTTGAACAAATTCACAATATTCTTCTTTGGCCTGTCATGTTCTTGGACCATGTTTGAAAAATGACTGTGATGTTAAGTCACTTAGTATATATACTACACAGATTAACTGTGTATATGACAGTTAACATTAGTTGTTATTTGAAACTAGATGGATTAGCTGTGTATATAACAATGACATTGGTTGTTATTTGAAACTAAACTTGGAATATATATGTGTTGTATATCTGCAAGCCAAATCTTCTATAGTTGTTGAAGTATTTAAATTTGTATTTTTTCGCCGCTTGTTATGACCGAGTATTGGGATATTGAATTTTACATGGTTTGACATTTTCAAATGTCTTGGCATGAAAGATTATGAGCTTTATATCTGGAGTCCAAATCTGTTCTGGTTGTTTTGAATTGCTACAATTTGCAGTCTATGAATTTTCTCTTCTGCTCAATGTATATATGCATAACACTTGCATGCTATGTGTGAAGTTGTTGTGCTAGACAAAGGATACAAAGAAATACCTGCAATGACTTCAAGTTGTATTATTGATGATATAATTGTCTGCTAAATGTTAAACAAATTGTCATAGGTTTCAGTGAAGGCTCTGGAATTTTTGTTGCTCAGCTATCTCATTGGTATATAGGATCTTGTATTGGATGGAACTTGTTTCGACGTACCTAAGAAAGTACAATATTATTTTGATCCTTTCTAAAGACAAGGACTTACTCTCTAGTATATTTTTGCAGTCTTATTATGCATGGTTGCTCTAGAGATTTTGGACTTTAGTTCAACAATTGTGAGTTCATGTGATAACACACCCGAGACATATCCTAGTGATCCTAAACCTCATTAGACAAGACACCCTTTACCATTGGAAGTTATTCCTCCTCCTCAACCAACCTTGCCTAAGACCAATGATATAGATTTAAATATTGATATGGCTAGTATCTTAGCAAAGGTTAATGTACCTATTCCTCTCAGTATTGATATTGTATTTTTTTTTAAATACCTACAACACAGTCGCTATTGCGACGTCTTGGAGTGTCGCTCCCATAGAAACCACGTCGTATATGATACCTCTTAACATCGCTCTTTCCACGTCCAAGAGGTCTCTCTTGCCACCTACAAGAAATCTCTCTTTCCACCTCCAAGACGTCTTTCTTGCCACCTCCAAGACATCTCTCTTGCTACGTCCAAGACATTGCTCTTGCCACGTCCAGGACGTCTCTCTTGCCACCTCCAAGACATCGCTCTTTCCATATCCAAGACGTCGCTCTTGCCACGTCGAAGACGTCTCTCTTGCCACATCCAAGACGTCGCTCTTGCCACATCCAAGACGTCTATATTGCCACCTCGAAGAAGTCGCTCTTGCCATGTCCAAGATGTCGCTCTTGCCACGTCGAAGACATCTCTCTTGCCACTTCCAAGATGTTAGTCTATCCACCTCCAAGACGTCGGTATTACAATGAAATATATGTCCTCAGAAAAGAGATGTCATGTGAAATGAAATTTGAGGGGGTCCGTTGTTTGTCGTTCTCCCGATAATATAAAGTGGCAATTGCGTCGAACGCGCCGTCGAAATTTGACCCAAATGTTCTAGTGCTACAAGTCATGTTCGGAGCATTCATACGATTGAGAAGCTTTGATGTATAAGACGTAAGACCAAGTTCCTTTGTATACTTTTCAAAGGATGTCACGTTGCTCGGTTATTCCCTACTATTGTTGTGGTACAAGAAGCCTGGTCCTTTCCTAGGGGCCCTTTGGTTTCTGAGTCGTCGTTGGTTTCCCAAAATTCTAGTCCTTCTTTGGTTGATACAGTGGTCATGTCGATGCAATATTTGGCTGACACCCCTCTTATTTTAGGATATGATGCATCTCTTGACCTTGTTGTCTTGCATCCTATTCAACCAACATTCGTGTCGATGCAATCTTCGACCGACACTACTCCTGTTTTTGGGGGTGATGTGTCCTTTTACCTTCTTGTATCGAATCATTTTCAACCAATGGTTGAAGAAGTGGTCATGATGATGCAATATTTGGTCGATCCCACTCTTCTCTTGGAGAGTGACAAGTCTAAGGAAGTGAAATTGCCGATGCAATATTTGGTCAATCCCACTCTTCATTTGGAGGGTGATGCATCCTTCGACCATGTCCTTAGCATTTCTAGTCTTGTACCTTTTGAATAAGGGAACATTCTACTCTCTCTGAGTACTCTGTCTCCAAGTCCTAGGGTGGTTTCCTTTTATTGGAATGATGTTGTAGAGCCTCAACTTCCTTCTTCTACACCCTTCCAGATAAGGGGAATTCTTTGATATATTGTAGATAAGGTAACATATGGAAGTATTTTATCCTCCTCAACCTGGAAAGCTTTGGGTTTTCCCAAGCTTGTGTCATCTATCTGTGAGTTGTTGACTTTCAACAAAAGTCCTGCACGGGAGCCTTGGCCTCCCCAATTAAATGTTGCTTTGAAAAATATTCCTGAGTCTTGTTTAATCTCTTTTCTGACTCTATTAAAAAGTTAAAATATTGCCGAGTGAACTTGTCTCTTTCACACTCGTTAATTGGATTTGAAAGGACGTCTATTTGGTGTAAGTTTAACCCTTTTTCAGACCAAGTAGACTAATTTCGAAAAAGGAATAATCTAGTGAGTAGTGGCTAGAAGAGTTCTCCTCGGTATTGTTTTATACTTTTTCGGGCCTAGGGGACTAAATTTACGAAAAATGACATTATTTGGAGTTAAGTTGTAATTGCATATCATTCTCCTGCTTGCATTATTGAGCCTATTATCGGTTCCTGTTTTTCATTATAATCTTATTATCTTAGAATTTGGCATCATCCAAGCAGAGCCTTGTTTACATCCTTTGCAGTTAGACACCTTGTACCCTACGAGGAAAAATTCCCCTGAATGTCCATATCCTTCATACACCTCCTTGCATTCATCATAGGTATGTTCCATTGTTGGAACTAGTTTCTTACTTGCGACACTTGTTTCCTCCTCTGTATCATAGCATTAATTTTTCTATGAAAAAAAAAAGAGGACATGGAAAAAAATATTATCTTGTGTTGGTAGCAGTCTTGTCACCTTTGAACAAAGCACAAACTTTTGAGTCCACTTGTCATCGAAATTTTGGGTTTAGCATGACCTTAGGAAGCTGAACTCATTACTTAGATTTTACTTCCCCGATTGGTTACTCTTCCAGTCCCTATGGAGAGTTTGATTGGTGCCTCCTGCATCACAAAGTTTCATCATTAAGTCCATGTTGCCAGAGTCATCCATATGTCTCATGCTTTTTTTCAAAGGATGTATATCAGCTTGTCTCAGCCATTTCTCGAAAATCTTGACTTTGCATGTCGGCTATACCCTCAGTGTGTCTCAGAGTTACATGAATTTGTAGTCCTACCATGCACCCTGGTCCTACTTTCCTTATGGTTAGGTAACCTTGAACCCAATAGTTGACATCTCCTCATTGGTCAATGACTGGGGGGTTTCCCTTGTGTTTGAAAACAATAAATCTATTCACACATTGGGATTTTTGTAGTGTCTTGAATGTCATTAGCCTTATTGGTGGTTTCCTCGCCTTTTTCGACAGTTTTCCTTATTGGTTGTTATTCATAGGGTATTTTCCGTGCACTACTTGCATTTGGTGCATGTGAAAGAAGAACAATTTTGTTGGTTCATGAACATGTTCTTCGTCTGAGTTCCTCCAAATCATCAATCTCCTTCTTTCTACCTCGTGTTGAATTATGAGAGATGCCTTAATGCTCTCCTTTATGTTAGATAATCCAAAATACAATTATCATAGTTTATAAAGTTAGAATAAAAAGATTATTAATTTAGAATATTAAATTAATAATCTAGAATATTTGTTAAATAAATGTAGAAC
>JZKD02S0008019.1:85087-98435 GCA_000966675.3 Picea glauca | reverse complement strand
CACTTGTTTATTTAATAAGTGATCCATATCTTGAGTTTGTTAGGACTTTTAGCCTATATATTGCTCATTGCAAGGGTATTGAGTTGTTGTGATGTAAACTCTTGCAATGTCTCCTTTGTAATTTCTTTTCCTATTAATAAAATTGTGTGTCTGAGGACACTTCGGCCATTACTTTAAGTGGGTATTCTTCCATCGACTTCAACCCATATATTCTGGAAACGAGACCTAGAGTCCTATGAGTACCTAGAGGCTTGCAGTCATCAGTGGAAGGTTCTCTCACCATCGACAATTGGGAATACATTAATGTCTCCTGATCGATGGATTCTTCAAGTGTTCGACCTCAACACCTTTATTCACGCTTGTAAGAATGTACTTGGTTCCTTGATACCTAATTTCATTATCGGTAGGGTGTCTCACATTTGTTAGTGGTATACCTTAATGATCGATAATCAAATGAAGTCTCATTGTGTTCGACCTCAACTCCTTTATTCACATGATGTATACCCGCACCTTTGGAAGATCGTGTAGAAGAATTGAAGACATCAGTTCATAGTCGCAACTTTCTTGAGTTGTTTCTATCATTCATTGGACCAGTACCTATATGACTTCAGTCATCATGGGATATAAGATTGTACTCCTTTGTATACAAATATATTCAGATTGATTTTGAGACTAGTTTTCACTAGGCCTTGTTCACGACTATGATAGCCTATGGCATGTATCTACTTTTGTATTGCCTATGCATGACCATGAATAGTTGTTTGGTATATTTCCACATGGATATGCAGTGTAATTCAAATTTTTAGCCATGTGCACAAAGTCATTATGAAATATAATATTCTTATGAGCAACTTGTTAGTCCAACTGGGTCTCCATTACTCCACTTCTGGGAATTTTAATGTATTTTGTTCATCGCAGATATTCCTGTGACCTCACACATTAGGGTGCATATGTTATAGCAAGATTTTCCTCACCCCATCCAAACTTACTCATAAGGCATTTTCCATTTTCCTATGCAGACTTGATGTCCCTTTTTGCAGTTCCCGGAGATACAAATTGTATTTTTCCACATATACGCACCCTAACATATATACAATATGTGTATATGCAGGTTGCACCATTACAACCCCTGTACATCAGGTTTTGTGCAAAAAATTAAAAAATTGTGTCTGGTTTCCATGTCACATCATGACATCCATGATCCTTAACCTTACATATACTGGAAACGTTCTGACTTGACCCTTCAGTTCCATCTGAAGGCTATAAATGGGTCATATCCAAACTGTGGAAAAGGGGAGAAGAATTCAACTTTGAGAGAAAAGTTACTCTGGAGAAATTATTCACTTCATATTGAGTCTGCATCCCTTTGTCCTTTTAAGTCTGAACACATTGTTCAGCCCCCAAGATCTTCCCTATTTGATGGAGAAACTCATTGTCTCTCTTATATGAGCTTGCCTTTGGTGGAGGATTGACATGGTGGAGGCCCAATTGGAAGGGACTTAGTTTCTCGGTTCCGAACGTATCCACACAAAATTTTGTCATTCATACACTTTTGTTGATTAAATTTTAATAGAAATACTCTTTTCTTGTCCAATTAATGTCTTGCAAATATTTGAATTGTTATTGCATGGGCATATTTGTTATGAATATTGATGGATTATGATATTATATGTTCTAACTTTATATATTATCACCATATTCTTATGTATCTTGGTTGTTGAGGACAAGTTGCAGATGTATTTCTTTGAGTCAAGTGCTCAACGATGGACTTCATCGAGTGTCTAGACGAAGTAGGGTCTTTATCTTGTCTTGTTAGCATATTTGTTTATATAGTATACTTGAGGTTAGAGTTGATTTATGCAGTCATTTACGTATGTTGTGGTTTACCCCATGCCATAGAGTGATTTTCCTCGTAACAGGTTCCACACCTAGGGACCAAAAATATAAGAATGGCATATTAGGTAGATTTTAAGTAATCAGGTGTCGATTCGGGTAAGTATGTCGTATGAAGATCACAACTGCTCAAATTTGGATACGAAAAATTACAAGCGATGAGGGGGTAAAAAAGATGGCATGTCATGTGACATCATAACATCACAAAGAGAGACCCACACAATAAAAGGGATTTCGACACTAGTTGGGCACATGGTACATGTCAATCCAATCAAGGTGAAAATCATAGAGGTCAAACCCAATAAGCTTGCAAGGAGAGGAAATCTAATAGGATCAGGGAAAAATATCCCACATCAGACCACAATGCATGAATTTGGTTACGACAAGTGGAAAGCAAGAATTAGGTGACAATACAACAAGGTTCCACACCCAATAAGCTCGATAGGTCTTCAGAAATCAATATGAACAAGGAAGATAGCCTAGCTTCCCATTGAGGGAGATCACGGTAAGGATGAAGGTTCCTGATAAGGATCATGGTTCTAATGATGGATCATGGTTTTGGCCACATAATATAATACAATAAAATTTAGGCCTTGGGACGGAGGTGAAAATAGAAAATAGGGCAATGGTGAGAGAAGAATATATGGTTGACTTTCGAGAAAGACAAGGTGTAACTCTAACTATTGAATGTTGGATTCAAATAATAGACAATATCTACATAGAAAGAATTCTAGTCAATAGGAATAAGATCAATGGGTTTCCCACATGAATTTCAAGGATAGAGTATTCACGTAAAGGAAGTGACCCTACAATGTTGCTCCTACAACCACAAAAAATATGAGATTAGTTATGTGAGGAAGAAGACAATTGCCAGTATATCGTAAGAAAATTTTTTTCCTTCAACAAACTTATGAATAAGTGTTGGGTCTGTTCAAAGATAATGATACATGATCTCATATTTTGTAGATAAGTGTCATGGAGGATGCATGTACCGATTCTAAAAATCATAGAAATGAAATTAATGATCTTGGGATTCCAGCTAAAAGTTTGAAACTTAAGAGCATGATCAACATACAATAGGATAAAGATGAATACATTAGGAACAACATGCATGAAAGAGGATGTAGAATATATATATATATATATATATATATTCTTTATTTAAGTTATCCATTTGAAAAGTCCTCAAAAGAAAACTCATTCTAGACATACAATAGAAAATCAAACTTTGCAGTTTTAAAGGAGCATCAAATACTTTTAAATATGTAAATGGTCCCAAAAATAGCTTGTCAATTTCATTATACAAATGTTAACAAAGCATCATAAGTAAAAAAGTATTATGGATACATTTGAAAGAATAAGATCAAAAGGATTAAAAAGCCTCCTCAAAGATAATCATCAATATTGATTAAACCCCCAACTCCCTCAAGGTAGATAAACAATACTCATTAGGCTCAAGTATTAGAGGATTATGCATTAGAGTTGAAATTTTAGTAAGGGGGGGCTTTCCTTTCACTTACAAAATGAAAGGGGAGTTGTTGCGGCCACACCAAAATGTTTAGGTGAGGCTATGCAAGTGTTACATGAACACCAATGTGCACAAGTCTAGGTCGCACAAGGGTCAAGGAAAAATAAGGTTGAGGTGTAGATCTAAAAATTGGAGTAGGAGGTGGGTCCAAATACCACATGGGAATCACTAAGGTAGGGTTAGGTAGGTTAATGGTAGCCATAATTGGGGTACTAATGATCCCAAGTGGTGCGGAAAAAAAAGGGACCTGACCAAAGGGATAATGGAGATGCGAATACTGCATCCCCATAGGAGGCATCGATGGAAGAGGGATGGAAGGTCTAGGTGAGGGTTGCAGGTGTGAGCCCACGGGTACATGGTTGGATGACACCATCAAAATATTAGATGAAATGGGTGAGTTAAATGTAGGATGTGTCCCGTTGTATGCACCCAACAATATAGAGTCTTTGTAGAATTCGGGGATAATATCATCAAGAGGAGTCATGGGTTGGTCTCATCCCAAGGAAGAAACCACATTGTCAGGATGAATCTATGTCTGAGGGATGTGGTATGTCATTTGGTCGATGGTGAAAAGTTTCCCATTATGGGAGAAATTCATCTTTCAAAAACTCGATGAGGTCACAACCTGAATAGCATACATGAAGCTCCTTCCTAACAAGAGGTTGTAACCTAGAGGGGAATCAACAACCTCACCATCAACATGGAATTCTTTTCCCCTTACCTTGATGGGATAGTTTTGGTAAAGCCCTTGGGGTTGGGAAGGATGACTATCATATGCCTGAAGGGATATCATATATGGGACAAGGGTGGAAGATCATATTTTTTTCTATACCTGAATAGACATGATGCATGTGGATACGTCGTCATCGACAATATAGCAATGGATGTTGTATTTGTTAATGGTTATGGGAATTTGGAAGGCAACAAAAGAGGGTGAGTGGAAGGTTTCAACTTAATCACTATCAAAGGTGATTATGAAATAATCCAAATGATCAATAGCTCTTGAGGTATCAAGAAAATACTTCTTCTGTGTGGATCACGTATGAAGGACCTCGAGGGATAACATGGTGGTGGGGGGAAATTCCAAGTCATCAACAATTATATAATGATGGGTTGCCTTCCTATGAAGGTTGAAAACAGTTTTTTGAAGTGGAATATTTGGAACCCTCACATGGATTTTCGTGGATGGACAAGGAATATGTAGATTCCCTCGGGTGGACAAAGGTGGATCGAGGGCATAGTCATTTGTTCCTCATGGGGCATAGTGAGTTGTTCCTTGGGGGGAATACCCTAGTAGTGGGATCAAGTAGTGATATTCACGTTGTTTGAATCTAACATAATAATTTGGTAACTCCCCTTACCATATGGGTGAGGAATGAGGGAAGGAGCAGGGTGAGGGGGAATGAAAGTGGACACCAACCCTTCGACAGGGAAAGGGTTATGTAACATATCCTATTGCAATGAGGATGGAGGGGAAGGTTCGGCATTGGCTCATTGAGAATCCTCAGAGTCTTCTTAGGCTCAAAAAATGATGCGAAGGAGAGGACACTCATGAGTTAAATTTCCATAGGAAGTGCAATAAGAAAAATCTTTGTTAGCAAGAAGTGGTTGGTTCTACCCCTTCTTGGGCAATGGGTTGGTTATTTGGCTTTGTTTGGGGTCAGGTTGGTTTCCCTTAGTGTTATGAGTTGGGTTCTAGGTTCCCTGGGGTCCCTCGTTTTGGTTTTTTTCCTTCCCCTTACTCTTGTTGTTCCTGATGTTCTGGTTTGGAGGAAGGGGAGAATTGTGTTTTGCATACACTTGTCCTTGTGGAGGAGTTGCATGTTGACTAGAATGGGTAGGGGATACACCTGCGAGTGGGGACGATTTGGTTGGTGGTGGACCACGAAAAGGGTAATAAGGATTGGTGGTAACCCCACAAAAGGGATTTCTAGATGGGTGACCCTGACCATGGTGATGTGAATGGAAATATGGTGTAGGGTAGGAGGTACTCATGGTCGTTTGAGATAAGTCACGGGAACGGTTTTGGTGTGGGCTCAAGTATCCATAAGGAGTGGGGGATCCACCATAAGGAGGGGCATATCCACTAGGTCCAGTTGTTTGTGGTGGTAGACATGTTGAAGAGATAGAGTCGATGAAGCCATCAACTGTATGGGAGGTGCTTGGAGTGGTTGAGTCACCTGATCGAGAGAAGGGAGCGTCAAGAAGGATGGTGTAAAGATACCCAAATTGAGCATAGATCCAGTCATATTATTGGTCCTTCTAGAAGTCCTCTTCATCATTCTAATGTAATTTTCTAATGACATCCTTGGTGATCGGAGGAAAGAGGGACTTCAAGAAAAAATCCTTTAATAAGGCATCATCAAGCTTGGATTTTCACAAGCCACGCCATCTATGCCACTCATGGATGTGGTCTGAGATATGAGTGGCAGTGATTTTGTGACATGTGGTAAGGATCTCAATCCCTAGGTCATGGTGAAAAATCAGTTGGAAAAAGTTAAGGAATTCCTTCGCAATGGATTCAAAGGTGTAGTGAGTGTTCCGAGGTTGGTCAATGTACCACTTTGCAGTGGCACCTATCAAGGTTCTTTGGAAAAGGAATATTCTGACAGAGTCCTTTGGGATGGAGTTCAATGACCACCATAGGTGGAAGGATGTCACATGGGTGGATGGGTCTTCTGCTAACTTTCCCTCAAACTTAGGGATGTTAGAGGGTAGATTAGTAGGAATGGGAGGCCAAGTGGGGTCATGATGGATGGGGTCATTGATTAAATGGTTGAGTTATAATATACTGGAACTAACCATGAAAGGTAATAATATTAGGGTAGTTCCGACCATGGGGGAACTAGGAGGAGATGGTATTGGTGAAGGAGATAAAAGGTGAGAATTGAATCCACCAATACCTCACAACAAGGACAAGGGTTTATACTCTGAGGAGCTATAACTGGAGTATGGGTCGACATGGGCGACCCTGTTTCGTCTAATGGAGATGAGAGCATGCATTAAATGAAACTCATGTCAAAGGCCTTTTATCCTAAGAGACTATCTCTTTGGGGGAGGAATGGTGTTCAAAGGAGATTTTCAAAGTCTTGTTATGTTTTGGTGCTAGTATAAGTTTGTTGATGTTTGGTTTGAATGTTGTAGTTAAATTGTTGATGTAAAAAGAAATGTTGAAAATGAACAATTTAAAAGGAAGTGGATGAAATAACTTACTACATAAATAAGAAACCTATTCAAACATAATCGGTGCTAACCTTCCTTTTTGAATGAGAAAATAGGTGTTGCATGCAAGCAAAGAGATCCCAAATAGGTAAACGTTCTTTCAAACGAGGTAGCTAGACTTGCGATGGTAAATTCATATTAGCAAGGAAGGGAAGTGTCCTGAGGCGTCTTCCTTTCACTAAGGGTTTAGTATGCAAATGAAAAAATAATTTATGGTTCTGTAACAACAATGTAATAATAACCAATAGTTGTAACAAACGACAAAAAACTAAGTGTAATGGAACCAAATCAAGATCCTATCTTATATGCTTCTTTTTTGGATTTTTTGAAACGCACTATAAATGAGATGCAAATTAAAGTAAAAACGAAGGGAGAGGATGCCAATTGAATGGTAAAGATACAACCTAA
The DNA here is from genome assembly GCA_000966675.3 of Picea glauca. Lineage (NCBI taxonomy): Eukaryota > Viridiplantae > Streptophyta > Pinopsida > Pinales > Pinaceae > Picea > Picea glauca. The sequence goes on along the minus strand of JZKD02S0008019.1, from coordinate 91,384 downwards.
TTGCAATAACAAAAAAAGATCCAAACTCTCAAGAAACCCCATTGTTAAAAAGAGATAAAAAACCACACGGGGGTTTGTTCTTAAATTCCTACGGTTTAGTGGGGTTTTAAAACCAATCAATAAACTCAGAGACTAAAGGAAAATGCATAGCCTAAACAACACACATAATAAGACTACAACAAAGCAATGAAAGCAAAGGTAAATTCAAAAAATGACCAGTGCATAAAATACCTCGAAATATGCATTGAAAAGCAGTGGAAAAAGGTCCAAATCATGTATTTATCAGTGGTAGAAAACTTCCCAAATCCTATGTTGATCAGTGGTGGAAAAGGGTCCAAAACATGTGTTGACCAGTGGAAGAAAAGAAGCCAAAATCGGCATTGACCAGTGTCATAAAAGATGCCAAAATATGCATTGGTAGACGTTGGAAAGAGGGAAAAAAGTGAGTTGAGAAAAAATTTCTAGAGAAGAATTGTGGCTTCGAATCAAAAGGTTTCTTGAGTGAGTTTCATGCACCTGTACCTTACAAAAATGAACAAAAAAATATATGAAGGTGAAAACCCAAAAAAATATCAACAAAACCCAATAAAAAATGGTAGTAAAGGTTTTCTACCACACACCCACAACCAAGGATCATGAGTAAAAATCAGATCGACATTGGAGTCACCATTATGTTGGTGCAAATATGCAATTCCTAGGGTTTAGTGGGGTTTTTAATCCAATCGATAAACTCACAAACTAAAGGAAAATGAAGACCCTAAACAACACACACAAGAAGAAAACAAAGCACTGAAAGAAGGGGTAAATTTAAAAAATGACCAGTGAGGAAAATACATGAAAATACGCTTTGAAAAGTGGCGAAAAAAGGTGCAAATACTGCATTGATCAGTGGCGGAAAAAATCCAAAATCTTTCGTTGATCAGTGTTGGAAAATCGGCCAAAATATGCATTGATTAGGTGCAGAAAAGAGGCCAAAATCTACATTGACTAGTGGCAGAAAAGAGGCCAAAAAATGCATTCATCAATGTTGGAAAGAGGGAAAAAAGTGCATTGGGAAAAATTTCCAGAGAAGAACTGCGGCTTCATCTCTGAGATTTTCCTTAGTGAGTTTCATGCACCTATACCATACAAAAATGAATAGAAAACTATATGAAGGTGAAAACCCTTAAGAACTCCACAAAACCAAATAAAAAATGGTAGTAAAGATTTTTTACCACACACCAACAAGCAAGGATCATGAGTAAAAATCAAATCCCCAGTGGAGTCACCATTTTGTTGGTGAAAATATGCAACAAGGGTGAGAAAATATATGAACTTTGTGGTTGTGTCAAAGCTACAAATAAAAGTGGGTTAAAAAACAAGAAACCCTAGTTTTCTTTTAAAAAAATGCATCATGAGTGGGGGATATGGGAGTAATTGCAAGGTCTGTGACGTCTCACAGGTCTATCATGTGAGATTGGAAGCTAGATATGGGGCCTCTTCCTACTAGTGTTAGAGCACTGGAAGTAAGAAGTAATCAACATTTTACATGTCAGTTTGGGGCACTAACCTCTACTAAGATGTTGGTGAGGATAAAAAATACCTAGAGGAAGAGGGCAAAACATCTTTATTCCTCATAAGCCATGAGTCTCTACAGAGAACTAGGTGAATTCTGAAGTAGCGAAAGAATTGTCCTAAAATCTCCTAGTAGGGAGAACATCTAAATACAAAATGGTCCTCGAGCTTAGGATCTAAGTAGTAAATGTTCCAAATGTTGCGATCCCGAGGAATATGGTGATTTGTCTCAATAAATGTTGGTGGGAGAAAACACTAAGTTGTGTGAGAGGGACCCTCATGCTAGAAGGTAATTGGAATTTGGTGTCCCTTGTGTGTTAGATGAGCTCATCCTTATGCTAATATACAACTTGGAGTGGTGTTGAAGTTTCGAAGAAAGTGCTTTTCTAGGCTCAAAGCATGTGGACTAAAAGAAGGCTATGCAAATCTCAGTAGAAATACCCTTGTTTATCTTTCCTTTAACAAGATCAAGAGTATCCCATTAAAAGTTATGTCAGGTGGTATGCTAATATCAAGGTCAATGAGGTGAAGCAATGAAGAGGCTCTCACATACCAACATAAATCGTTCCATTTGTCCATTTGTTTCACTGTGTATCGTCATCACCACATGCAAGATCACTAAACCAATGAGTGGAGCTCTACAAATTCTGCAAGATTAATAGCAATAAGCATTAATCTCTTGGTATGCAGATGTTTGAATGACATTAGGACAAACACTCTCTCTAACCTATTTCAATCTAGTCCATGAAGGTATGGTCCATAAACCTCACACCCATACACAAGGATAGGTGTTAATTTATTTATTAAGGACCATTTTACCATGTTAATTTATTTATTAAGGACAAGGATAGGTGTTAATACACGTAAATAACTTCCATTTTTCTACCATTCGTCAAATGGTTGGTGGGCTAGAGGTTGATCATGACGCACCATTTTCAGTCGGGCGAAAATTGTGTCTTTAAGCGCTGATGGGATAGTGGCGCAATCAATTAGCAACTCCTAATTTAAATTTAAATCTAATCCGATTTACATTATGTCACCAGATTTGATTTATTGATTCCGCGTAAATTCCACGTCTCTTCCTGGTCACTAAAGAATCTCAAAGCCAATCAATCGCCGCCGTACTTGAAACGCTTACGCGTTCGACTGCTTACGATTGTTCGTTGAAAGAGTTAAAAAAGTGGAACGTTTAGAATACGGCTTTGACTTACATGTTCAATTAAAAAATCTCAGATCTCTTATTAGAATTTCCATCAGATTTTAGTAAGAATTCCCATCATAGTTTGGGGAAAGAGTTAAAAAGTGGAACGTATAGAATACGGGTTTTACTTTCGTGTTGAATTAAAAAATATTTTATTGAAATAAGAAATGGGAAAGAGTTAAAAAGTAGAACGTATAAAATACGGGTTTGGCTTACGTGTTGAATTAAAAAATATTTTATTGAAATAAGAAATGAGAGTCTTCTATTTAAGTTGCTCCTTCTCTACCAACACCAGACAGATCTAGGTATCAGAATTATTAGAATATCAAAGATAATAATGGGGAGCAATACTGTTATGGCCTTACTTCTCTGCTTATCTTTATTTGTTCTCTCATTACTGGGTTTGCCCATGACAACAAAAGCTGGAATGCGTGTGACCTTTTCTTCTTCGTCTGATATTGATGATGATCATTATTTTCCACCACCGACAGGTTTGATCATATTCCAAACTCATATTAGTTTTCTTTCTGCTAAATGTCTTTATAGATCTTCCATATCGATTTTTGATACGAGTTGTTTACTTGCATATCTCTTTCTAGATCTCCCATATTGATTTTTGATATGAGTTGTTTACTTGAAGAAGAGATCAACCCTAACCCTCTTAATATTAAATGTCTAAATTGTAAATGTTTTTCATACATATATTTTAAATATGTTATTTTCAACAGTTTAAATATTTAAAAAATATTTGCGTGTATTAATGACAAAAATTAACACATTTAATGCAATTTTTGTATGCTTCCAATCCAATCAACAATGGAATTAACTTCATAAATAATAAATCAATCTTTTACAATATTTACAATTAAGTATAATTTTTTTTTAGTAAAAAGAAAATCAAACACTTACACTATAAGATTAAAAACCCACACACTCTCAACTACTTCTAATCATTCTACATTCCTAGCGTACTTCCATCTTCCATCCCTATCCTTCCTTTAATGGACTATCCTAGAGAGTCAACTATATTGACCTAGCTCTAGATAGAACCCATAAGCGGAAGTGTCAACTAGCTTGACCAAGCTTCCCCAACATGAAATTGGAAGTCATCATCACATGTCTAGGGGAGCATGATCTAACACCATCCTCCCATGACTCTAGGTTTTAGAGGATACACAGTGGGAAATGCCTCCACCGTTCTTGATAGAACTAGGTTCAACACCATATCATGGACCCTACAATGGCAGTGTATTGTTGGGATTTTGTCCTCATATATCTAGTTTCAGGAAGTCTCGCTACCTGGAGAAAAAAAAAAAAAAAAAAACTTACTCGGTGTTACACTAATGGAGGAGATGTCCATTGTTTGATGGTTTATTTGGACTTTTGGAGAGGTCCTTCCCTCCTTTAGAGGTGAACGTTGGATATAGGATGGACAAACATTATTCCTTGCCATATTTCGAGGCCTCCTAAATACATTTTAGATGGAACATTACAACCTAAGGCCAAATTGTCCCTCCTAAAAGGTTGACGTCACCTCTTTATGAGGGTTTTATGCATGTAAATTATCATTCCATTGTATTTTGACCGAGTCTCTAAATTATGTGGATGAAAAGCCACTTTATTTTATTTTGTTGACATAGATTTAGAGAATAAAGAATGGGAAGGAGTTGTGAGCATCATCTATAAATAAATTTCCTCTTCTCATTCCAAGTGGTTGTGAGTTGTTAGAGATCATTTGAAGCCATCAATAGAAGATCGTTTACTTGGTGTTTTTGGTGTCAATTCTTGAAACTCTTTCTTTCTTGGTTTATTTTTCTTGGTATTTTAAAAACTATTGTGAATATAGAAGTTTCTACTAAAGCTACCAAGATCGATCCATTGAGGAGTTTCAAAACTACTTGGAAGGATAATGTCTAGGGTTTGCATCTCTTCCATCTTCATTAAAACGATCTGTTAAGTTCTTATATCTTGTCCTAATTATTTTTATACTCCTTGGCAAGGATTTAAATTATTCTTTCTGGTCTTTTACCGATCTTGTTGATGAACGTTATTCGCATGAGGAAACCCTTCTTGTAGGGTCTTGGTTTTCCTGGTTTGTCTTGATTAGACAGGGGAATACTAGCCTTGATGCACTAGTCTCCCACTCTAATCCATAAACATTGAATAACCAATTCTTCAAGGGGCATACTTCTTGAATCCATAAGGCCTAAGAGGAGAGAAGGCACTAATCTTAACTCTCAACAACCAACCGTAAAACCCCTAAAAAATCAAATCTTTTCTTTTATGGCATATAAAATACAAAAATACATAAAAATATAAAAGATACACTCCCAATAATATTTATTTCATTGTCTAATGAAAAATTTACAATTTATTTTCATTTTCTAGACAATTTGTCGAGGGGTTTACTGTAAATTCTTGACTTTTAACTGTAATAGGGAAATCTAGCCCCAAACATTTGTCCTTAAAGGTATTATCCAAGATTTTTTCGGACAATTTAAGAGGTTTATCAATTCTAGCAATTAAATTGCAGCAACAAAAATAAGAATTGGTGAAACCTTAAAGCTAGGCTTTAACCCAAAAAGGTGGATTATAACCCTATCCTAGATTATATTTCACTTGTAGATTGTTTATAAAGGATATATAACACATTATAATGGTGAAATTTGTCTCCTAAGTGCTTCATAGTTGGTATTTCACATTTTGGATGTTTTTGGTGAAATCCTAGGGGATTCACCACCTCTCTTTGCAAGTTTGAGATAATGGCATGGTTATTATTAATTTGTACTTGAAATAATTCATTATTGGGTTGTTTACATATTTTATTCATTTCCCTAACAAAATTACCCAATTATATTCACTACAAGTGTTTTTAGACACCCTTGGTGTGCTTTTCCTCACCCAAAATCTGCATTTTTTGTGTTATTTATCATATATCAGATTTTGGAAATTGAGGACAATATTAAGATGGTACAATTTGCAGCATATAATAAAGATGTTAATATTATGGTAGCTGCAGGAGGTATTTACCCCCACGTGTGAACCTGACGAGAATAGAAGACTCTGGGAAGCAAGAGAAACCCTAATGAGTTGGCTAATAACCCTAGAAGCCTTGTCAGCTCAAGAAGATAATTTATATTAAGTTATTAGCCTCCAAGAGAAGAAGTCGACCATAAATTATAATAATATACTAAACAGACACTTATCCATAAGGAGAAGTCGGCCCCAACAAAACTGGCAGAACTACTATAAATACAGGGCGCTAGTTCTCATTTGTCACATCTCAGCAGTTGCAGACAGAGCCAGTTCTGCGCAGTAGTTTCCCAGTTGGTGCGCACTGTAGTTGCAGTCTGGTGCGCAGGCTTGGAGGAGGGTTACAGGTGTAGCTGCATTAGTAGTTAGTTTTAGTATTGGCTTGGATATCTCTTGGCTAGGGTTTGGGACTATCTGATCAGTCTTTTGTGTTGCGCTATCCTTGGGGAGAGATACGCTGCTCTTTGTTTGGCTATCTAGCCTAGGGTTTTCTTCTGGAGGAATTCTCA
>JZKD02S0008019.1:51610-85037 GCA_000966675.3 Picea glauca | reverse complement strand
CACTGCAGCTAGGGTTACTAGCAGAAGCAGTTGCAGAAACCCTAAACCTCTTGTCGAGGCACCTTAAGTGACGAGATTGACCTAATCTCTGGATAGATCAGTGTGCCCTAGCCCAGCGCATCTCCTCGTACTCTCAGAAGGCCAAGACGTGAAGTTTGGATTTTCGGTCAAATCTAGGGTTTGACCAAGTCAAGAAAGCAATGACGAACTCTATGAAGTCTGAGAACAAGCTAGATGGAGCCTCTAACTTAAGAGCATGGAAGACAAGGATTGACCTCATCCTTGCTAAGAATAAATTGTTGGATATTGTGAAAGGAAAGATCGTGAAGCCAGAATTTAAAGAAGGAAAAGAGAAGGAACCACAGAACGTTGTAGCTATGGAGAAGTTCAAAGACATTGACATCAATGCCATGAGTATCATAGTGGATTCCATAAAAAACCACTTAATACCCTACATCTCCCACCTTGACTCATCGAAGAAGATGTAAGATTCCCTAACAAATCTCTTCTTAGTCAGAAACATTGGACAAGTTATGAGTCTAAAGAATGATCTCCGTAACATGAAGATGAATGAAGACGACAACATAACATCATACTTTATAAGGATCTCCCAGTTAATAGATCAACTACAAGCTATTGAAGAGATCACTTTAGAAAAGGAATTGGTGAACATAGTACTCAATGGTCTTCCCAAGACATGGGATGCATTTGCTACAAGAATGAACTTAAGGAAGGAGTACCCGACATTTGAAGAACTTTGGACTTGTTGTACTCAAGAAGAATCAAGGATCAATGCAAAAGAAAAACCTCAAAATAAGTACGATGATCAAGCCTTCACAGCAAGATTCAAGAACTTCGGGGATAAAAGAAAGTTTGATTCAAGAAGGAAGCCAAAACAAAGAAAAGACATTTCAGAAATACAGTGCTTCAACTGTCAAAAGTACAGTCACTACAGGAATCAGTGTCCCGAGCTAAAGAAAAGGAAGGAGAAATACGAAGCATCGATTGCTGAAGAAAAGGAACCTACAAAGAAGACTAAGCAGGATGGAATAGACTTCTTCTACTAAAAGGTAACAACACTCTTCTTATTTTCTTGTACATATCTTGCTTGCATCGTCTCTGTACATATCCTATATAGATAATGTGTTCCAAGAAGAACTATACCTATGAAAGAACAACAAGACAAGGATGACTATCATTAGATAATACATATGAAAGGATGAAATACAAATTATGTGGAAGACATTACAAGATAAGACCGAAATCAGAATCAATCTTGAAGAGACTTGGAAAAAGCAAAGATAGAAAGAAGCCAACAATTGAGAGGAAACTAGAAAAAGACTTATGACATTCTATAGAAGACAACAAGATGGAAGCGTGGACTCTATTAGACAAGAGAAACAATAACATATTGCAGAAGATAATAATGATGTAGATGTAAGCGTGGACTCTATTATATATTGTAGAAGACAATAAGGAGGGAGACAGAAGCATGGACTCAGTCAGACAAAGGGAGCAGATTACATGCACTTACATGAAGCAAGGATCAGGAGGGAGCTAATCCTATGATCCATTGAAGATGATGAAAAATATATATATCCATGGTAGCATCCATGAAAAGACAGTACGTGTTCAGCTCAACCGCAGAAGAAGGCCTTTTCGAAGCGTAGCCTTAAAGTATTTTGGATCCGTGAACCGATGATGAAGGTAAGAAGTGGAATCTCTAGGGCATGGAATCTATAAGAAACTCCATGGACCCAAGAGCTAAATAAAAACATGAAGAAGAACATGAAGATTCCAAGAAAGAAGAACCAGAAGAACCAGTCATTGTATAAAGAATTGCAAATATTACTAGCCTGATATGAACTCACTAAAAGAAATCAAAGAGAAGAACTGAAAGTCATGATGAAGAACAGTGTACGGAAGACTTATGAATAAAAGCATTGCAAGATCCAGAACCAGAGGTTCTCCCAGATGGAGGGAGAAGACTATGATGATTTATTGTTCCAGTACACCAGACTTATCTCTATATAAGTCATTATATAATCCGCAACATCCATGAGTCAGAATTCTATATCAGATGAATGCAAAGAATTTTCTCCATAGAAATTGAATAAAGAACGTATGAAGAGAAATCTCAAGACTTTGAGGCATACCAGAAAGAGACTCCTGTATGCAGACAAGAAGAAGACAACTTGGTGGAGAACCTACAGTGCACAACAAAAGCGTGGTGAAGATTTCCTACAACATCAAGATGACTACTCAGAAGATCAGATCTCGTGATGACAGAAGAAGTACCACATGGATATGTTCTAGTTATCCAACTATGAAATACTCTATTGTTCAGATCTACATGAAGCCTTCATAGTGTTCCAGACTACAGTACAAGCATTACATTATCCATGATAAATTCTAGAAGGGAGAAAATGATTTTTGAAATACATATCTTCACAGATGAGTAGATAAGCATACATTTTGGTAAAGCCTCTATTCAATATGAAAGAAATTGCATACTCAAGTTAGAGCTCGTGGAAATGACTCTCTTAGCTGGAAGGGAAGACTCTCCAAACTAGAAGAAGGTACACAAACATTTATTTTTGTGATTGAAATAACTCTCCAATTAGGAGGGAGCATTGAAAATATCATTTATCTTTGTAATTGAAAAATAGTCCAGATTGGATAGATGATTTCCTGTTCGGAAAGTGGATTGAGATTTCTAACGGACAGTGACTTCCCATTGTAGTTAACATGGGGGGAAGATTGATTGCTGATGTATCATAGACATTGACTTCCCATTATGGGGAGTGGTCTAGGAAAATCATTCTTCTTGGAAGTCACTCTGAGTAGTGGTCAAGCGGAATGGTCCACCTCGCCAGGCAGTCATTCTTTCGAAGTTCACAGTTATGAGCAGTTTCGAAGAATCATCTGTTTTGGAGGTTGATGCAAGATAGAAATTCCTCAAGGGTTATACATTCTCTCCAGGTTACACTCTAGTGTCAGAGGAATGGCCCAGGGTGGGGAATGGTCTGGAAAGTTATAACTCGAGGGAAGACTCATTCTCTCCAGGTTACACTCTAGTGTCAGAGGAATGGCCCAGGGTGGGGAATGGTCTGGAAAGTTATAACTCGAGGGAAGACTCATTCTCTCCAAGTTACACTTTGTTTAGTGTCGGAGGAATGGCCCAGGGTGGGGAATAGTCTAGGCTCAACAATCAGGGACAGTTATTCCTCGAGGGAAGAATCATTCTCTCAAGGTTACACTTTGTTCAGTGTCAGAAGAATGGCCCAGGGTGGGGAGTAGTCCAGGACAGTCATTCCTTAGGGCAGACTCATTCCCTCCAGGTTACACTTTGTTTAGTGTTGGAGGAATGGCCCAGTGTAAGGAATGGTCCAAACATTTCTCGAGGGCAGACTCATTCTCTCCAAGTTACACTTTGTTTAGTGTCAGAGGAATGGCCTAGGGTGAGAAATGGTCCAGGCTCAAAAATAAAAAACAATCCTTCTTCCTTGGTTGAGAAGAATGGGGCAGATAGCCCATTGTTGATATTCTATATTGAGGACAGACATTCTTTTAGATCTCACAGACGTGAGTGAAATATTGGCCCATATGATCATTGTTGATATTCTATATTGAGGGCAGCCATTCTTTCAGATCTCACAGAAGTGAGTGAAATATTGGCCCAGTTGATCCAATTTTTATCATAACATTGTTTCTATGCAGATGAAGACTACTATGGTGGCAGACATTCTTTCAAATCTCACAGACGTGAGTGAAAGATTGGCCCGGATGATATAACTTCTATCATAACATTGTTTCTATGCAGGATGCTCTCAGATGTTTTCTATGAAGACTATATGACAGTCGATGAGGACTACTGTGGTGAATATGTTTTACTGTTCGCAACTATACGTTGTTGATCAAGTACTTGTGTGTTACTTGATGTGGTAGTTAACCATTGGATTGTAGTTGTGTACTACTATGAATAGACACAATTGTGTTCTATTCTTGTTCAAATTTCCTTGAAGACTATCAACAGATTATTGGAGATGATGACCATTCAGATGAATGATGAACATAGATTTTCGAGACGAAAAACAGTTTAGAACATGTTACTCCTCTTGTATCACTCCATGGTGAGAGTGACTTATCCAGCATCATATCTAACTACTCAGATGAAGTATGGTTTTGAGAGATGATGCAACTGATGATGATGGTGATGCTCATGATCTAGTCATGAAATAGTCTAGATGACTATATTGATGCTACCGGGTAAATGGTATATTTTGTGCTCAAGTCCATTACCTGTAAATACCTCTCTAGCTAGGAGGGAGTGTTAATATTATGGTAGTTGCAGGAGGTATTTAGCCCCACGTGTGAACCTTACGAGAATAGAAGACTCTGGGAAGCAAGAGAAACCCTAATGAGTTGGCTAATAACCCTAGAAGCCTTATCAGCTCAAGAAGATAATTTATATTAAGTTATTAGCCTCCAAGAGAAGAAGTCGGCCAAAAATTATAATAATATACTGAATAGACACTTATCCAGAAGGAGAAGTTGGCCCCAACAAAACTAGCAGAACTACTATAAATACAGGGCACCAGTTCTCATTTGTCACATCTCAGCAGTTGCAAATAGAGCCAGTTCTGCGCAACAGTTTCCTAGTTGGTGCACACTGCAGTTGCAGTCTGGTGTGCAGGTTTGGAGGAGGGTTGCAGGTGCAGCTGCAGCAACAGTTAGTTTTGGTATTGCCTTGGATATCTCTTGGCTAGGGTTTGGGACTATCTGATCAGTCTTTTGTGTTGCGCTATCCTTAGGGAGAGAGACACTGCTCTTTATTTGGCTATCTAGCCTAGGGTTTGCTTCTGGAGGAATTCTTAGTCAAGGTTAAGGTGCTCAGAGGGAGGCTTCGGCCTATGGTTGGGTGACGAAGGTATCGGCAATGGTAAAACAAACACACCATCTTCTATATTCTAACAAAAGAGGTAAATCAAGTACATCATTTTTTCTTTCTTTTATATGGTTATATCTCAATATCGTGTGATAAAGGGTACAAAGGTTTGTGTTTATCCCCATTAGCACATGTACAAAGGTTGCTAGTTTGAGAAGTAACACCTATAATGCTTTCACTTGATGCTTTGTTATTGTTGTCATGGTTGATAAGACTAAAAGGTATGATCTTTGAAGTGCTAAACAAAATTTTCACACTGTTAAAATGACATCCCATTAAAATTTTTCTTTTCTATAAAATTGTACGGTATGATATTTTATTAGTAATTCTTTAAATGCAGTTCTTAGTATACCATTGGAATGAGCTGATTTTTGACACATTGACTATAGATAAACATTCACTTTGTTTTTCAACTTTAATTGTATCTATGATAGTTCCTTTATCTATGATTTGGACTTTAACCTTAAGAAAGTTATATATTTCAACTAGATCTACTTTGATTAGTGTTTCTTTGTTGTCAAGTTGTTCTAGCCTTTTCTATTGTGTATTCTTCTGATTCTTTATGTAAGTTCATGTGACATAGTACTCCCTTTATATGGTTTCAGTCTACTATCGGTCCCCTAATGTTTTGTTCTCCCCCCCCTTTTTTATTGTTTTGAATGGTTATATGTGAAGAAGTTAGGCTCAACATCCCATGATTGCTTAAAGTGTTTTCTAACATTCTTCTTCAATAATGTCTCATGCTTGAGTGAAATTGTAGTTTCCATATGCATCCATTAAAGTCCCATTCTTATGTGGAGTGCTTGCTAACGTGTTTTCTTTTCTTCCTCAATCTTTTTAAGTTCTTGAATCTTATTCCCTACGAATTAAGTTATTTTTCCATGGAATAAGAAGGATGAAGTGGCTTGACTTCTCAAAAAATGAAATTGAGCAACCTTTTTTATTAGAGTCACATTTTATTGTAGTTTGGAGTAATAAGTAGATACATTTAGTTTTTAGTAAATTGTTTGATGATTTATTGTTTCATTTTGGTTCATTTATTTTTTCAAATTTTCAAAATTCTAATTCATCATAGAATGGAAAAAAAATCTTCAATGTATACAAATTTCAAATAAATTCTAGATACAAATATAAGGTATGGATTTTTTATATAAAATCCTATCAAATTTGAGCCAATTTTTTTATTGGAGAGGAGTGGGCTTTTTCCATTGAATAACTTATTTCATTTTAATTAAATTTAAGTAAGATGTTATTTTCCAATAAAGGCCACACTTGTCCCATGGTACTACAAAGATTATAATATGTAAAAATGACAGGCAGAAGGTTAAAACACATCCCAATGAATACCTAAATGAGAGAAAAAGAACCTAAAAGAATGAACAAGAAAAAATAACTCAAAGTATTAGTGTAATGAGATGGGGAAAAAAGAATAATCTCAAGAAGAAGGAGGTTCCTTGGGTGAGACTTGTTGTTATAGAGAAGTGTTTCTCACATTGAAGGCCACAAATATGTGTGTGATGGGTGTGAGGCTTGTTGTTATAGAGAAGTGCTTCTCACATTGAAGGCCACAAATATGTGTGTGATGGGTGTGAGGCCATGTGAATAATTCGGTCTACAATGTTTCACATGTCTATCATATGATCTTGGAAGATGGCTATGGGACCTCTTTCTAATAAAAATAGATACCCATGAGTATATCATATGATCTTGGAAGATGGCTATGGGACCTTTTTCTAATAAAAATAGATACCCATGAGTATGTTGGATTTCAATTTCAATGTTTTTCTTTCCATGTGCATAATAACTTTCAAGTTCCAAGTTAAAAGATAAATGACATCGAAGTTTGTATATATTTGTTTTCTTTGGAAAGGGTTTCCTCGGTAAAAGATAAATGGCATCTAAGTCTTTTGATATTTGTTTCTTTGGAAAGAGATCAATCGTAACCCTCTTAATATTAAATGTCTAAATTGTAAATGTTTTTTATACATACATTTTAAATATGTTATTTTCAATGGTTTAAATATTTAAAAACTAAATAAGTGTATCATGTATAGTTAATCGCTAAGGGGAGTGGAAGGTTGTGTCTATTAGGATATTTAGTTATTATTAATTATTATGTAATATTGCTTATATATTTTATGGTTGTCATATTGTATCATTATTTAAAGATTCTTTATATTCAAAGTATAGTTTGTAGAATTTTATATTTTTGTCCTTGCTTGCTGTTAAACTGAGATTTTTTGTAGTGTATTCTACATTTTTTCATGAGATGTGACCACTATGATGTGCCCAAAGTGTGATATTTTCTTTGTATGTGACCATCATGGGATGATTGATGTATAGATGTTCGTTAGTTGGTTTCCCAAATCCCCTTATGTGGATGATCATGGCATGCTCTTTTATTCTCATTCTCAGGGTACTTGGTTTCGTTGCTTCGGTCGACTATCCATTTGTGGTGGTAATTCCTTCCAAGTCGAAAATTTATGTAACCTCCATAGGTATACGAGAATTCGGAGGTGGATCTACTAGGAAACATGATTTGTATGGCCCTAACTACTCACTTATTTTTTTTCTATGTAAAAAGTGATTTCACTTTGTAAGGGTTGTCACACCCATGGTTTAGCACACCTATTTTTTTCCACATGGAATATCTCTTTCTTATCCATGTACCACACTTTGGTCACAGTCTCTTGGATATGATTCTATACATGATTGTCCAGCTTAACATTTCCAAAGGCACTCTCACAACTCTTGAGGTATATCACATTTTTCCAGTCATCAGTCACACTCTCTGAGGCACATATGAGTTATTTACGTCCACATGGACACTCTATCCACTTTCCATGTAATATATGTTGGACCAATCCCCTCTTTTGTCACTATTTTAAGGTGGTTTTGCTCACTAAATAGGGTGGACCCTTAGTTGGGGCACTTTATGATAGTTTTGGTGTTATTTTGAGCTGACTTGGATGATGTGGAGGTCACTTAAGTGACTTAAACCTTGAGGATATGAAATGGAAATCACTCATGATGATATGGATGAATTATTTATCATCTTGTGAAGAATTGATAGCCATAATTGTAACGCCTCCTAATTCAAGGATTCACGGTTTTAACAATTTTTTTTATCTAATTGACTTAGTAATTATTTTTACATGTCATCTAATTTATATTTCAATTTTCATCAAAATAAATCTAATTTATGGTTTTGTTCTAGTATAATAAACAATTAAATCACAAATCACCTAACACTTTTTCAAGATATAGTTAAATATTTTTAACTTTCATTCAAAGAAAAACAGTAATAAGTAATATTAGTGAAATACCTCTTAAAGAAGAAGTTTGTCCCTTTAACTTGATTGTTGAGAACTTGCTTTGATAAATTTATTGAAACTCATTCCTCCCATCCATCTAGGAACATAGCCTCTCCATCTCCCTAGCTCTAGGAAATCATATTTTCTAGCCCCTGAGCCCAAAATCCTAGCAACACTAGTCCACTAGTAAGCCCACCAAAAATTTCCAACAATTTTCCTCCTCTGATTTCTCTTCCCCTCTCCCAATCGAATCCCCCTCCTCCAATGCCCAAATCCCATTCCTTACCCTTCCATCCACTGACTCCTCCCCCTCATCAATTTTCCAACTTCCCTTATCCCTTCTCATAAATTCCATACCTACCCCTAAAACAATAAAATATTCAATTCCTTGTTTGTTGCATTACTTAATTCTGAGAAAAAATATAAAATATTATTAGCTCAATAATTAATTAACTTAGGGCATCGAAGGAAGCTTTGTAAACGATGCCCTACAAGGTCTAGGGATTTAATGTTCTAGAACCCCTCTCACCTAACCTCTTCTGACCTCCTCTATACATGCTAAACGCTTATGCTCAGTGGATCTGAACGCCACAAAAAATTGGGCACAAAAGGGGGAGTGAAATCCCCCTCTTACCGTAATGTCACAAAAAATGACCCAAAGAATGCCAGAGTGTGCCATCAATCCTTTGAATGGCCTCTGCACAAGCGAGAACAATGCCTACAAGAAGAAATGGATGGAAGAAAGGAATAAATATGGATGCAGAGTCCTCGCATCCAAAAGTAGCTCAGGTCTGGATAGTCAAAAAATATATCCCCCAAGCCCCAATTGTGCCTAGATATGTTATCAAAACTGCCAGGATAGGGAAACACATGTAGGTTATGAGGGACCATGCCCTCATAGGAAAATTCCTAGGTCTATGGCTCTCAGAAAATGACCTAGCTCGATGGATCAAGGCGTGGTGGAACCCCAAGGGAGACTACAAGCTTCAACTAAGCTCCAAAGGATTCTTTACAATAATATTCTATAGCTTGGAGGACAAGGAATGGATCTTTGAAGGAGGATCGTATTTCTACAACTCTGTTGGTCTCTACCTGCAATTCTGGACGGATCGATTTTGCCAAGAAAAGAAAAACTTCACCTATGCACCGGTATGGATTCACCTTTATTCCCTACCTCAAGAGTTTTGGTTAGAAGAAATTTTAATGGGCTTAGGTAACACCTTAGGTGACTATGTCAAATCTTTGGAAGCTAACAAATAGAGAAAATACACCTCCTATGCAAGGATATGTGTCTATATGAACATCTCCAAATCTTTGCCAGACACAGTTACCCTAGAATACTAAGACGAGGAATGGGCCCAAACCATAGACTATGAAAACATCTCTTTCAGATGCATAAAATGCCATGAACATGGGCACCTCTTCAGAGCTTTCCCTCTAAATTCCCCCCCAAAAAAGGAAGTTGAAGAGAAACCAAAGGAAGGATTCACCCAGGTTCAAAATCAAAGGAAACAAGCTCAGAAGAAGCCCACAACTGATAATGGAAAAAAGAACCCGCATAAAAAATCATTTGAAGCCCTCAATCACCTTGCAAAGGCAAAATAGCTGGAAAACCCCCATAAGAATGCAGGGAAAGATCTCAACAAATGCAAGGAAGATCAACCATCTCTAGGGAGTCAGACCCTAGCAAATCAGGCAGACCCACAAATTTAGGCAACCTTAGGGAAAGAACCAAAAAGAGAAGAAGACACAGTCATGGAAATGGATGAGCAGGACCTAGAAGAAATTGACCTAGATAGGCTAGAAGAGGCACTCAACAAAAAGGATCTCCAAACCTTACCAGAGGACCAACTTAGGAAAGTTCACAAGGTATTTATGGATTCATCAGCACGGTCTACCTCTAGGTTGGGGATCAACATAGAGCCAAACCTATATCCAAGAAGATACCCAAAAGAGAACAAGCGATGGGGTAGAAAATTAGCTCACTAGCTAATAAAGGAGGCGAGAAACTATATGATCAACTAGGGACAGATTCACAAGCTCTTAGAGAGCTCCTTCTCACAACCACCAGATTGTTAACTATGAATATCCTCACCTGGAATATTAGAGGCATAAATGGAAGATTCAAGCAAAGGATCCTCCAAAATTGCATCAAAACGGAAGACCCTGATATATTCCTGATACAAGAGACAAAATGTGCAGGGAAAAATGTAGAAGATATCATGAAAATATGTTGGTGCAACTTCAAATCCTATCAAACAGACTCAAAAGGGGCTTCATGAGGCCTGGCCATCCTATGGAATCTTGCTACAGTCATCCTTTATCAAGGATTCTCCACCACAACCACCATCACAACGCACTATAGGGTCGTAGGTTCAGACAAGGAGGTTATGATCACAAATGTCTATGGACCGCAGAACAGCCAAAACAAAGACCTCTTTCTTCAAAGCCTGACTTACCTAGGTTATTTAGTAGAAGGAAAACGATGGATAATAAGGGGCGACTTCAACATGATTCTCATGCTGGAGGAGAAACAAGGGGGGAAAAAGCGCCTGGAGCAGGATAGCGCAAAATTATAGGAAATCATAGAGAACCTCAGATTGGTAGATATTGAGAATGGTGATGGCACCTACACCTGGACCAACAAAAGATCAGGTCACCAAAAAATAGCATGTAGGCTTGATCACTTCATCATCTCGAAAACTCTCCTTTTGGAAGGCCCCCTAGTATATTCCAACATCCTCTTGAAGGCAGGCTCAGACCACTATCCAGTTCAGCTCTGGGTTGACACTATTGCCACCTCCAAGCTTAAACCCTTCAGATTTGGAAAATTTTGGATCTCCCATCTAGATTTTCGAGAGCTAGTCCGTCACTGGTGGAGCACTGTATAAACACAGAGGGGTACAAAAATGTATTGCTACCAAAAAAAACTCAAATTTTTTAAACAACATCTACACAAATGGAACCAATAAGTCTTTGGGAACATTTTCTAGGAAAGGAAAATGATGGAACAAAAAATAGAGAACCTTCAGGGACAAATCATTCACGTAGGATACAAAATCACTCAGCAGTAAGAGAAGAATGAACTCAAAAGGCAACTAGAAGAAAGACACAAGCAAGAATAAATCCCGTGGAGACAAAATTCTTGGGTTCAATGGCTCAATGAATGAGAGAAAAACACCAAATTCTTCCACCATTCCATGATCCATAGATGCCTCATCAATCACATCACAAAGTTGGATGGCTCGCAAGGCAACACCATGTTAACTCATAAGGAAATAGCGCATGAGCTGAAAAAATTCTATAAGGATCTCCTCTCAGAACCCAATGTGGACCGTACCCCAACAATAGAGTGGGTGAACCAAAATATCCCAACTATAATCACGCAGGAATAGAATGAGGATCTCATGAAACCAATAATGAAAGCATAAGTGGATCGGGCTATTCAGAAGTTACCCATAGGCAAGGCTCTAAGCCTAGATGGTTTCACAATATACTCCTTCCACTTTTGTTGGCCTATGTTAAGGGAGGAAGTGTGGCAGTTGGTGTAGGAATCATGTAGCTCAGGAAAAGTTCTTCCAACACTAAATGCCACTTTCCTCACCCTAATAACCAAAGAAGAAAGGGTCACAAATCCAAAGAACCTCAGACCCATATCTCTTTTCAACGTAATCTACAAAATCATTTCCAAGATCATAGCTCTAAGACTCAAGGCAATTCTCCCCTTCATCATCTCCAAGGAGCAATCAAGATATGTCAAAGGAAGGAAAATCATGGATAGCTTCATACTTTTCCATGAAATCATTCACTCACTCAAAAGCACTCATACTTCAGGTATGCTTCTAAAACTTGACCTTTTAAAATATTTTGACAAACTAAGATGGCTTAGATTGGACTTTTGGTTTCAAATATTTTGACTTTTGCTTCTCCTATCGACTTTTGGTTTCAACAAGGATTGGATCTCTTGAATAATGAACCTCATTTCCTCAACCTTTTTCTCAATCCTTGTCAATGGTGTCCCCTCTCAGCCTTTCTTCCCCACAAGAGGAATAATGCAAGGAAACCCTCTCTCCCCTTTCCTTTTTGTCATAATGGTTGAAGTTCTAGGACGCTATATCAAGGCTTCAATTCAAAATGGATCCCTCCAAGGCCTCCCTCTTCATGGGTTAAAACCGACAGCCTCCCACAACTAATTTGTCAATGACATGCTGCTAATGAACACCCCCACTGTGCAAGAAGCAATTAAACTAAGCTCCATCCTCTTTGATTTCAGGGAAGCCTCCGACACCACTTTAATCTGGCCAAATCACAACTCTTCTTTTTAAATACTCCTGTAGCACTACAATAAAACCTTTCTAAACTTCTGAATACCCTTGTCTGCACTCTGCCCTCTCACTACCTGAGACTCCCTCTTTCTGACTCAGCAGCCAGAAACATCTCCTGGGACTCCCTCCTACTCTCCATCACCAACCGTCTTAGCAATTGGACCTTTCACTCCCTCAACCATCCAACCATATTAGTTCTCTTAAAGTCAGTCCTCCAACCCATCCCAACTTACCTCTTCTCAGCCCTAGCTTCCCCCTAATCAGTCATAAATAAAATAAGGAATCTGCAAAGAAAATTTTTATGGCATAGACACAACCAAACAAAAAATGGGCCCTAGTCAGCTGGGAGAAAGTCTGCAAGCCCAAATATTCAGGTGGTCTGGGCCTCTGGGACCCTAGAAAATTAAACAACACCATGGCAACAAGAATTTGGTGGAGATGGCTCAAAACACCAGTAGTGATCTGAGCAAAACTCTTGAAATGAAAATATGCCCCAAATACTCATCAAAGTCAACTCATAATAATGTAGGAGAAAATTCAAGGCTCCAACATATGGAATGCGACATGGAAAAACCAACCACTCACACAAGAACATGCTTTCTGAGAAGTTTGTAATGGCTAGAATGCCCTATTCTGGACGTATTCCTGGCAACAAATTCAACCCCTACTACTAGTAGAAAATCTACAATCCTATGAAAATCACATTCAAGATCTTACCAGTCTAAAAGTGGCAGATTTGTGGACAGATACCCCCAGCAGCTCTCCCTGGCGAAGCTGAAAATCTACTCATCATGAACTCCAAGTGGAAATGGACTATTACCTGCAGCACTGGAAACAAGCTACAACCCAAAGGCGAGTCTGGAAAAGCACATACCAATACATTCTCATATGGGGATACACACCTCATGGAAGTTTCACTCTCAAGGAGGGATACACTCTTCAGAAGAAATTCCATAACCTTCAAAAAGATAACATCTAGACAACAATATAGAAATCAAAACTCTAGCCCAAAATATCTACTTTCCTATGGATTCTACTTCAGAACAAGATCTTAACCTGGGACAATCTTCAACGACGATGTTTCATTGGCCCCTCGATTTTCCATCTCTTCCATCTCTAGGTAAAATCCTTGGAGCACCTCCTAAATAATTGTCCACTCAATGAGAACATATGGAACCAGGCCACTCAGTTCATGAGAAGAACCAAACGAGTTAAAAACAACATCATAAGCATGATCAGCGATTGGGGCTTCAGTTCCTTCAAAATTCCTATCCTGAACATAACCTCGAAACTCTTACCAGGATTCATAGTTTGGCAACTATGAAAAGAGAGGATCAAAAGAATATTTCATTCCCAACCATCTCCTCTCATCCTCCCATGGAATACAATCCTCCGCAATCTCCAGGAAACTCTTCAGCTACATTTATGGACCATGGAAGACCTACCCATTGACCCAGGGTAGATCTCGCTCCTCAACTCTTGGGGCTTATCGTTTGCACACTCCACCCCTCCTCAGCAACCAACCCTAATTTCAAAATCCATCAGTCCCTCTGAGTGTCTCCCCCCATCTCCAGGCTTCCATAAGGTCAACTTTGATGGTGCATCAAAAGGCAATTCAGGACACTCATGCTATGGAGCGGTCATAAGAAACAGCTTGGTCCAAATTCAAAGCATCATTGGAGAAAATCTCAGATGCGACACCAACAATACAACAAAAATTTGGGGTATTATCAAAGGAGTGCAAATGGCTCTAGATCAAAACCTCACTTGTCTAATCATTGAAGGAAACTCCAAAATCATAATAAACTTGGCAACAAAAATACTGAATGGCAGAGAGCCAGGAAAAATCACTCACGGTTGGTGCCTCCTTGGCCCTCTTTACAGTTTCCATACTCTTCTGATACCCTCTCTAAATCTAACCCCCTCACACATTCAACAAAGTGAAAACAAAGTTGCAAACATACTGGCCAATGCAAAAGTTGACTCTATGCAGCAGATCATTCTCCATGAATCTAAGAAATCCCAAAGCTCACCCCTTTAGCTCCAATGCGAGGAGATTGTCCAGCTATATGGACCTAATCTGGACATGGTGCCACCTCTGTCTACTTAGAATTTCTTCCAAGTCAGAAATGATCAAAATCTCAGGAGAGAGGGCAACCATTAGCATCGGGGAAAAAGATCATCAGTCGACAGATATTTCGGGACCTAGACAATCAGGAGTTAGGAGCATGGAGGATGTTGTTTCCCAAAGTCACGAAGTCATAAAAAGCGACAGAGAATCTGGACCGTTGATGCTCGAGGAGATCTAGACTGTTGGTGCTCGAGGAGATCTACACCGACGATAAATGATTTTGGGAACTTGACAATCGGGAGTTAGGAGCACGAAGGATGTTGTTTCCCAAAGTCGTGAAGTCGCAAAAAGTGAGAGTGGATCTAGACCATTGGTGCTCGAGAAGATCTGTACCGTCAATATGGTCTCATTGATCTCACATGAAAAAATTTTAGGAACTCGACAATTGGGAGTCCGAAGCATGGAGGGAGTTGTCTGCCCAAGTCGTGAAGTCGTGAAACGCGAAATTGTGAAATGCGAGAGAGGATCTGGACCATTGATCACGAGTAAATATAGACTGACGATCTGGTCTCTAAGGACTCGCAATTTCAGGTATCAGAAGAAGGGGAACACTCAGTTCCTCATTATCTCGAAGCACGAAATCCCGAAATCGGGAGAAGCCAACAACCGCAAAATGCAAACCCACAATTTAACCGCAATTGTTGGATCACGGAAGGCATCCAAGTTCAGGGGTTTGAGTTTCGGGAAAGTAGTGCATTTTGTGTAAGCAGATAGGTTGGAGGTCTTTTTTGTAAGCTTTCACTTGCAGTTAATATAAGTATCCACTTTTTTATTCACACACAAAAAAAATTAATTGAATTAAATAAATTAATAATTTAGTTAGTTAATTAGCTTGTAATACATCTATGAATTAATTTAACTTAATTAATTATAACCATTAATTAATCTTACTGGGTGTTACCTACACCCACCCTTCAAGAAACTTTGTCCCGAAGTTATAGTAACTTAAAATACAAGGATAGTAATAAAATGATTTATATATCTAGATAAGATAAGAACATCATTAATTTAAACATTCATAAATACTAGTGTACATGCACAATGCATATATGCGTAGCTAGCACATACAAAACTTGTGCATGTACTAATGGAAATAATTAACACATCTAATGTAATTATTTTATGCTTCCAATCCAATCGACAATGGAATTAACTTCATAAAGAATAAATCAACCTTTTACAATATTTACAGAATCCTTCAATTATAATAATTTAACATAAGTAACATTTACGTAGAAATTCTAATTCAGTTAAGCATAAAGAAAAATTGAGAAAAACAAAATCAGACACTTATGTTATAAGATTAAAAACCCACACACTCTCAACTACTTTTAATCATCCTGCCTTCCTAACATACTTTTTTCTTCCATCCTTATCCTTCCTCTATTGGACTATCCTAGAGCATCAACTATATTTACCTAACTCCAGATAGAACCCATAGGAAGAAGTTTCAACTAGCTTGACCAAGCTACCCCAATAGACAACTAGAAGTCATCATCACATGTCTAGGGGAGCATGATATAACACTGTCCTCCAATGACTCCAGATTTTAGAGGATACACTATGGGGAATGCCTCCACCATTCCTGATAGAACTAGGGTTAACACCATTTCATGGACCATACAATGAAACTATATTTCTGGTATTTTTTCATCATATATCTAGTTTCAAGCAGTCTCTCTACCTGGAAAAAAAATTATTACTGGGTGTTACACTAATGGAGGAGATGTCCATTATTTGATGGTTTATTTGGACGTTTGGATAGGTACTTCCCTCCTTTAGAGGTGAACATTGGAGCTAGGATGGCCAAGGATTATTCCTTGTCATATTTTGAGGCCTCCCAAATGCATGCACTAGTACATTTGGGTCAAATTACAACGTCGTGTTCCTAGAAATTTCCACTTTATATTGTTGGGAGATTGACAAACATCATACCCCCTCAAACATCGTTTCAGATGACGTTGGTTTTCCGACAACACATATATCATCTATGTTGCGACATTTCATGCAGACAACGACGCCTAGACATCTCACCTACGATGCCACAGACCATCAGTCTTTCTATGTTTACGCTATATAAACGACGTCTCACCTACAACGTTGAATCCATGGCAATGGCACTAGGAACGTTGGACAACTGACGAAAGGTAACGTCAGTCTTCCACCGTCTATGCTATATCAACGATGTTTCGCTTCTGACATTGATGCCATGAAAACGATGCTAGGAACCTCAGACAACCAACGAAAGCTAACTTCGTTCTTCTGACATGGATGCTATATCAACGAAGTCTCACCTGCAACGTTGATTCTATGATAGAAACACTAGGAACGTTGGAGACTGATAGAAGGTAATGTCTATCTTTTGACTTTTATGTTATATCAACGATGCTAGGGACGTTGAAAGACTGACAACTTGTAGGTGTTTAAAAAAAAAAAAAAAAACGGTATCAAAGAGGTTTAGGGTAGGAATCTCATTGTTATCACAATCGATGAGGAATAGGATAACCATTACACAATACCATCATCACAATGGAAAAAAATTTGTTCCCAATGACACAGTGGGTAGCATTTGTCTCCTACTTAGGGTCAATTTCTCTTCTCGAGATCATTTGAAAACCCTAGAATCCTTCCTTACCAGCATTTGAGAACCCTAGAATCCTTCCTTACCAAACTTTCATCAATAGTATCCTCTGTACCCTTATGTTTGATCATTTCAATATTAATCATAGGTAATATCAAAATAAAATACAACCTTGAATAAACCTAAACAACAACATGATGAGCAACATGACCAACAAGAAGAAACATAACTGAAAAGTACCCAACATATAGACTACATAAATAATATAGTCAATCTAGTCAACAAATATAAGGAAGGTACTCCAAAATTAGGGTAGGAAAATAAGAATTATAACATTGGAACATGCTAGAAAAGTGCCCACTTAAATGTTGTTTTGATGATTGGCCGCATAGAGGACAATTTTGGCTAATGAAAGGAAACAAATCTATAATTAAATCTTCCTTGAACATGCCTTTATTCACTAAGATTTAAACACTGGCATATTTACTCCTGTAGAAATAGTTTTCATGCCCCAGGGAATCCAACTTGGATTTGAGATACAATTTCTTTCAATAATCATGTTGATTGGAATGTATGTCATCATTAAGGGCTAGAGTACCTGTAGGTGAAACAGTCATAAATAGGTTGATCCATAATTATCTCTCAATTAGGGATATATTAATCAGATGGACCAATGGATAACGGTGCAATATCTCTCTCATTGATGTTCAAAATTTCCTATTCTCATAGTCCTTTAAGAGTGACAAGGAGTTTCCTTGCTTCATACCACAAAAAGATTCACTAATGAAGCATTGACTAAATGTTTTTATCTCCAAGCTGCTTATTACTCAATTTGTTTCTACAAGAATGTACCTTGGACTGTGACTGTCGATGTTAAGGCTAGTATGAGATCGACACAACCCTTACTCCCCTCACTATTTAGATCAAGTAAAACTCTTGTTCCATGACACAGAGGCTATCATAATCAGAGTTGTTGGACATATTGTCATTGATATGTTGTCATTGATATCAACAGTCGATGTCATTGTGATACGAGTATAAGTTTTTATGATGAATTATCATTGATGTCAACAGTATAATAGTTAGCAGAGAATGAAAATATCAAACAATATGTAGAGATTCAATATTATAAGAAAGGACATTAATCAAATCTCAGAAGGAGGAGC
Organism: Picea glauca; assembly: GCA_000966675.3. NCBI lineage: Eukaryota > Viridiplantae > Streptophyta > Pinopsida > Pinales > Pinaceae > Picea > Picea glauca. The sequence goes on along the minus strand of JZKD02S0008019.1, from coordinate 66,572 downwards.
GCATTGTATAAATTTCGTTGGGATCGAAATCCCCACAGGAAAACTCCAGAGGATTCAAGAAAGAATCCTTCTCATTGAGATAGTTTTAAGGAGCAGTCGTACAAAAATACATAACACAAGGTGTAGATGAATCCACTCTAAATCTCAGGAGAAATAACGATTAGAATAAAGATTGTTAGATNCAGCATTCCTTCTCTTATAACGATTAGAATAAAGATTGTTAGATCGAGGTGAAGTCATAGTTTTGAAGAATTATATCTGGACCATCAGATCTAGGAGTTACAAGAGAAGGAATGCTGGAGGATTGGTCAACGATCAAATCAAGTTGTGACCATCGGATATGCAAGTGTCGGATCAAGGGCAGGGATTTATTGTGGAGTGTGAAGGGAGAATTAAACAATGCATTAATTCCAATCCTGCAATTATTCCAGACCGTCGATTGTCACCCGCCAAATAGATCTACGGTTGGCATGAGTTCCACTACCAACGAGAAGTTTCCATTGCAGAGCTTGAAGATAGTTTTAAATGTTGTGCTAATTGGGACCCCGCAATAATCCTATATCATTGATCTATTCCAAGAGAATTCTCAACCGTTGGATTGGTTAAAAATGGATCATGATATTGCATCAAAGATGAACCGTTAGATCAAATAAAGTTTCTCAAATTTTATTCCGGGAATCTCACTTCAGGGGATTTAAGAATTGGGAACATATAACCCAAATTCCTGAAGGTCGAAATGAATCTAGACCACTGATGTAGAACTAATCATAGTCGTTAGATCCAGGAGGAGGATATGTCCCACAATAGGAGATCTACGTCAATAGACCACATCAGCAAGGACATGTGGCACAATCACATGATGACAAGTGTCAAGATGAAATTGGAATTTCAGGTACGTATAAGTCATGAATCTAAGTGACATGTGGTAGCCACTCGTCTAGTGCCAAGTCATCAGAGATGTCAGCAAGTTACATCACTTTAGGAGTATGTACTTGGGGGGAAACTGGTTTCTAACATCATAAATCACCCGAAGTGCCGAAGGCCGAAGTTAACTCTTAGCGTTGATATAATTCAGGAGCGTACTCGATCGTTGATCAAGTACAGTGGAAGGATAGCATAAGTATAGATGTTAACCAACAACAAGTGGTCACCATCACTTTATGACTCATTTGGTAGGTAATCGTTTCAGAGGAATTCTTACTCTAGAGTTCATAAGCCATGAATAGTCGAAGTTCCGAAGTGAATGAGAATCATTCATCGTGAAAATAATATATCAACTGTCTGATCTACTTTGGAGAAATATGCTTCAGGATATTTGAGAGATTATAGAGGCTAGAAGGCGCAAAGGACAAAGTCTCGAAGTACCGACAGTCGTTCATCTCATCGGGAGACTAAAACATGACCGTTGATTTTGATAAGTGATCAAGCACTCGCTTGGGCTAGAGCCTGGTCACCACTTGCGATCGTATGGAATAAAGAAACATAGGAAAAAATAAGAGGCAATGTTCAAATCAATAAGCCTGTGGTTTTGCGCAAATGGTCATATGTAAATGGTTTGAAGGAAGCGCCTCATACATATTTAATTCAATAGAAAGTTAACACTAGAACAATACAAAGAATCGATAAAATATCAAATATGATATGTTGGTGAAACTAAGAACAGAACAGAAGCATGAGAATCATATGATGAGTCGATCCATGTTTGTGATCAACTCATGAAGACAAAAGAACTGACACATAGTCATGATTAAGAGAGTTAAATCATGAGAATTATGAATAAAGGATAAAAAGGAAAAATAATATTATTTAAATATTAATATTATCATTTAAATGAAAAGGTACAATGGGTCAAATATCAAAAGACTCAATCATTCAAATTCACACCAATTGGAAGACTATATAAACAAGAACTAATGGTGAGAAGATGGTGTAGTTGAATTTGTTGAAGTATATATATCTATATATAATGGATTGAATGAAGGTTCATTTTATCAGGTTGGTGCCTGTTTACAAGTTGGGTCTTGTATGAGGATTGGATTCATCACATCTCAGTTGGATATGATATCAACAAGATGGGACTGGTTATGAGAGTTGGATTCCTCATTTCTCAGTTGGATCTGAGAAATACAAGCTGGGTCTTGTAACAGAGAGATGGGTCTCACATAATTGTTTGAAGATGATATTAAAATATTGATCTTATATATTCATTCAAATTAAATATATAAATAAATTATTTATTCTTTTTTATACATTGATTGAGAAAATAAAATAAATATTTGTTGCTCAGTTAGTTTGTGAAAAGTGGAAAATTGTCTAAAGTTTTGTGACACTGATTCATACCCCTCTCTCAGTGTCAAGTATCCATTTCAACAATTGGTATCAGAGTGGGTTCCTTCATCACAATTTAAATGTTGAAGGTAGATTCAGAAGAAATGGGTGGACAAATTGCTATCTCCACAAATGAATCTCCCTTATTTGATGGAACTATTTATCATGGAGGGAAAAAATGAAAAGATATATGAAGTCAAAAGGATATGGAGTTTGGGATTCGTTAGTAAGTAAGCACTGGCACTTAACTACTTCTAAGAGAAAAACCAAAACTGCAAAGGAAGCTAGGAGAAACAATACAGTAGTTTTAAAAGCAATCCAGGATGGATTGTCATACAAAGTCAAAGAAAACATGAGACACTACAAATATGCTAAATAATTATGGCTCCAACTAGAAAATTGTTATCAGAATGAAACACAAGAAGAAGAGAAATCCTATCAAAGTGAGGAACAAGACTCGGATAAAAAGGATTCCTATCAGTATAAGGAAAAATACTCTAATAAAGAGGATCCCTATCAGAATAATGAACAAAACTCACAAGAAGATAATTCTTATAAAGATAAGGAAGAAGATAAAGAAAAGAAAAATTGCAATCAATTTGAAGAACATAATATAGAGAAATACATTTATAATCAGAATGAGATGTATTATTTGATGCAAACCCGAGTTAACATTGAAGAAGACAATCTCATCAAGGAATAGAGGAATACCTCATTATCCACTAAATAAAAAATATTATATTTTAATACTGATGTTATAACTAAATTTTAAGTGATTAGTATGGAACCAAGAAATGGTCTATATATTGAAGTTACTAAGGATGTTCTTGATCATCTTGAGTCGACAAATATGTGCATTCTAGAAGAGTTGGACAAACTCCAACAAAAGGATATGTTTCTACTTCAATAGTTAGATTAATCTAACCATGAAAAGTTTGAACAAAGAGTTCAGCTAGAAGACAAAGAAAAGGAGATCAAAAGATTGTAAATTGAAGTTACTAATCTAACAGAAGAGATGGAAGAATTAAAGACACATGAAAGTAAAAGAAAATAATCTCTAAAAGAATTAGAAGAATTAGTTAATAGTCTAAACACTCAACTTGAGAAAATTAAAGAAAGTGATCAAGACCTAAAGATCCAGTTAACAAGGAAAAAAACATCTTACCACATGTTGGAATTGGAAATCATCAATTTCAAAAAGATAAATGAAAGTGCTAGTGCAGATGTAATGACTTAAATTGAAGAAGCTAAGAAAAAGGAAGAAGCTCAAAAGATCCAAATAACTAAAAAGGAAAAATAATGCCAAATGTTTGAATTAGAAGCCATCAACCTCAAAAGGATTCAGCTAGAATATGAGGAAGAAATAAAAAAATTGAAAACTAAATTTTTTGATCTAATAAAATATATGGAAAAATTGAAGACATATGAAAAAACTATTAAATGAAAAGAAGTATTGGATGAGACAGAATAAATAGCCAATTTCAAATGAATGAATGAAAATACAAATACAATTGTCAATTTCCATAATAGCTCAGCTATCCTAGATAATATTTGGAAGAGCCAAAGATCAACAGTTGACAAAACTGGTCTTGGATACAATAAGAAAGAAAATTAGATGATTGATCTCTCAATCCAAAATAAAATCAAGAATGGAAACACCTTTAATCGATATTGCTTTTCTTGTCATATTTTTGGCCATAAAGCAATGGACTGCAAGAAGATAGAGGAAGGATATATAAGAAAATACAAAAAACTCAATTAGATGTTGGAGATGTAATTTTGTTGGGAACACAACAAAATTTTTCCATACAATGAGATGTTACAACTGTGATAGATTTGGGCACAAATCCCAAAACTGCAAGAATACAAAAAGTCAATATTTGAATAAGTCATTCAAGTTAGAAACAAAACCTAATAAAAGTTGGAAGAAGAAAGGAGATGACAAATCTCCAAAAAACACAATTAGAAAGAGAAGATCCAAAAAGCAGAATATCTCATAGAAAGATACAGAGAAGAAAATATGAAGGAGAAAGCAAGAAAGATGTTATTACACCTGAAAATGAAGAAATTAATAATAAGAAAATTATGGGTGAAGGTCCTAATAAAGAATGTGAAATTCAATATGAAATTAATCAAGATCAAGAAAATGAAGTACCTATAAAGGAATATGGTACAATATCAAATTATGATAATGTCAAATGGGGAGAGTAACTTCATAGGAGGAAAACATCATCACAGGGGAAGTTTGTGTATGAAGTTAGTGTGATGCCCTCAATGAAAAAAGGGAAGATTGTTGGACATATTGTCATTGATATGTTTTCATTGATGTCAATAATCGATGTCATTGTGATGTGATGATAAGTTGTTATGATGAATTGTCATTGATAAGTTATAATTAATGAATTGTCATTGATGTCAATAGTATAACAGTTAGCAGAGAATGAAAATATCAAACAGTATGCAGAAATTCAAGCTCATAAGAAAATACATTAATTAAAGCTCAGAAGAAAGAGTGGATTGTAGAAATGTCATGAGGATTGAAATCCCCATGGGAAATCTCCAGAGGATTCAAGAAAGAATCCTTCTCATTGAGATAGTTTTAAGGAGTAATCGCACAGAAAGACATAACGCGAGGTGCAGAAGAATCCACTATAAAGATCAAGAGAAATAACTATCAGAAGAAAGATCGTTCGATCAAGGTGAAGTCATAGTTTTGAAGAATTATATCTGGACCGTCAGATCTGGGAGTTACAAGAGAATGACCATTGGAGGATTTCTCAATGAGAAGATCAAGTTGTGATCGTCGTATATGCAATCTCTAGATCAAGGGAAGGGATTGATTGCAGAGTCTGAAGGGAGAATTAAACAACTTGTTAATTCCAATCCCGCAATTAGTCTAGACCGTCAATCATCACCCGCCAAATAGATCTATGGTTGGCATCAGTTCCACTACCAACAAGTAGTTTCCATTTAAGAGCTTGATGATATTTTTAAACGTCATGCTAGTTGGGACCCCGTAATCATCTCTGATCATTTCTCTATTCCAAGAGAATTCTTGACCGTTGGATTGGTTAAAAATGGATCATGATATTGCTTCAAAGATGGACCGTTAGATGAAGTCAAGTTGCTTGAGTTTTATTTGGGGAATCTTACTTCGAGAGAATTAATAATTGGCAATGGATAACCCAAATTCCCGAAGTCCGAAATGAATATAGACCATTGATCTAGAACTGATCATAGTCGTTAGATCCAGGGGGAGGATATGTGCCGCGACATGAGATCTATGTCAGCAAACCACATCAGCAAGGACATGTGGCACAATTAGATGATGACAAGTGTCAATATGAAATTGACATTTCAAGTACGTATAAGTCACAAATCTAAGTGACACGTGGTGCAACCACTCGGCCAGTGCCAAGTCATAACTGACATCAGCAAGTTACGTCACTTCGGGAGTATGTACTTCAGGGGAAACCAATTTCTAACATCAGAAATCACCCGAAGTGTCAAAGGCCAAAGTTAATGCTAATTGTTGATCTAATTCAGGAGCGTTCTCGACCGTTGATCAAGTACAGTGGAAGGATAGACTAAGTAGAGGTGTTCACCGATAGAAATTGGTCACCACCACTTTATGACACATTCGGTAGGTAATCGCTTTGGAGAAATTGTTACTCCAGATTTCAGGAGCCACAAATAGCCAAAGTTCTGAAGTGAACGAGACTTGTTCATCGTGAAAACAATATATCGATTGTCCAATCTACTTTAGAGAAATATTCTTCAGGATATTTGAAATATTATAGAGGCTAGAAGTCATGAAGGACAAAGTCCCAAAGTATCGAAAGTCGTCCATCTCATTAGGAGATTAAAACATGACCATTGATTTTGAGAAGTGATCAAGCACTCGCTTGGGTTAGTGCCTGGTCACCACCTGCGGTAATATGGAATAAAGAAACAAAGAGAAAAAGAAGAGGCAATTCTCAAATCAATAAGCCTATGGTTTTGTGCATATGGTCATATGTAAATGGTTTGAAGGAAGTGCCTCATACAGATTTAATTCGATAGAGAGTTAACACTAGAACAATACAGAGACTCAATAAAAGATCAAATATGATCTGTTGGTGAAACTGAGAACACAACAGAAGCATGAGAACGATATGATGAGTCGATCCATGTCTGTGATCAACTCATGAAGACAAAAGAACTGACACACAATCATGATTAAGAGAGTTAAATCATGAGAATTATGAATAAAGGATAAAAAGAAAAAATAATATTATTTAAAGATTAATATTATCATTTAAATGAAAATGTACAATGGTTCAAATAGCAAAAGACACAATAATTCAAATTCACACTAGTTGGAAGACTATATAAACAAAAAAGAATGGTGAGAATATGGTGTAGTTGAATTTGTTGAAGTATATATGTTTATATATAATGGATTGAATGAAGGTTCATTCTATAAAGTTGGTTCCTTTTTACAAGTTGGGTTTTGTATGAGGATTGGATTCCTCACATTTCAATTGGATCTTAGAACAACAAGCTGGGACTTGTTATGAGGGTTGGATTCCTCATTTCTCAGTTGGATCTGAAAACTACAAGTTGGGTCTTCTAACAGAGTGTTGGGTCTCTCATTATTGTTAGAAGATGATATTCAAAGATTGATCTTATGTATTCATTCAAGTTAAATATATAAATAAATTATTTATTATTTTATATATATTGATTGAGAAAATCAAATAAATATTTGTTGTTCAATTAGTTTGTGAAAAGTGGAAAATTGTCCAAAGTTTTGTGACACTAACTCACCCCCCCTCTCAGTGTCAAGTATCCATTTCAACAAGAGCCATGTTCTTCATTACACTTTTCATGGAAGTACCATGTCCTTCTATTGCTAGACCTTGCTCATTTTTATAGGTTGTCAAGAGTGTTTCCTACTTCATTTATTGTTGGATTGATTGGTGTATCATATTTTCACATTTTCTTATGTTCAAACACCTCAAAATAATCAATATCATCATTTCCTATATTTTGGGCTCATACATTAGGTATATTTTTTGTTGTAAGTACAGAAAGGTCATTGAAATGAGGTCTAAGAACATAGTTAGCTCCAATTAGATGTAGAATTAAAACATGTCAATAATAACTCCATGTGCCAAAAGTGGCCATGTAAGTGAGGGAATCCATACACCAAGCTCCAAACATTATGCTTTATCATAATTGTTGAAATGGCTAGATCTATATAAAGCATGTGTACATGGGCGGAGGGCACTAAAAAAAAGTGAATGATCAACAATGTAAAGGTTCTATCCCAATGTCAAATGAAACCACAAGTGTTAGGGAATTCCTTCTTTGCAGCCACCCATGTCTCATAGGAAATATCATATTTCAACATGTTGTAAGGGTTATCAGATTTGTTGTCCATATTGCTTTTACTAAGTCTACAAAAAGGATACCGTTGCTAATGGTACAGTAATAAAGGATTCTAAAATGTTCTTACAGGACTGCTAGAAGTGAAAGGACAGAATTTTGACATGGAAAGAGAGTGAACAATTTAAATAACCTTATTATTTCTTGTTGCTCTGTTAACCAAAATGCATATACATGTTTGAAATGAAAAAATGGAAGGTCTCTTAGCATGCATTTCTAGAAAATGTTCTTGCATAACGAAGGTGCAGAATGTTCTTTTATTTTGAAAGTGAAAATACCAAAAAATGTGAGGGATTTAATAAGTGTGAGTGGGTGAGAACCAATGACAATCAACTTGTGAATCCAAATTTTTGAAACTTAAAGTAAACCAAAAAACAAAATTAAACTCTTTTGATGAATATGACATAAAAAGTTTTCTTTACTTCTCTTACTCAAAGAGTCCTTCAAAATATACACACTAAAGAAAATCATACTTATAACATTAATCCTATCAACCTTCAACGTCAATTCGTAAAAATATTTACATTATATGAAATATCCTTCAAGGAAATATGTTCAATATTGAATGTCGATTCTTCAACATCTTTCTGCAAAGTACAATTTTTTTTATCACAATGTCTTTACAATATCCATGAATCCTTTGCATGATCTTGAGATTAGTGGTGAGAGTAATAGCCATTCCAATGTATTCCCTAGCAGTAGATGCATGAACTAACACTTCATCAATCCCTACAGGAAGTTAAGGTTTCTTTCACTCAATATAAATGGACTCGTATCTACCATTGCTAGATGCAAGGAGAGAACTTGACAAGTACTAAACAGATGATATATCTCAATAAATTATCACATAGAAAACCCTGCATTAATAAATAATCACATAACAATTCCTAAAGATTAAACATAACCAGAATTGATGGCTATATAAATTATGATGAAAGGAGCAATCACACATGATCTGATGAACTGGTCAACACAGTTGGAATGGTTTCCCCCGTGTGTTTCTATTCATTTGTATGAACCTTTGTTTGTCTTGACCTTCCCTCACTCGACGAAGAAAGATCTTAAAGTACCTGCCAAAATCATTCAACCTCCATAAATATCTACAAATCAATACAAGTCATATTTGTAGTGCATTATTTGCTCTAAGATGCATTTTTAAGATAGTGTCAGAACATACCTGAATGAGCTCCTCTTGGTTTCAAGAATAATTTATTGGAGCCATGCATCTAATATTTCATCAAACTTCCTCCCTTGATTTGATGTAGAAGCAACGAAGTCAACATTGAATTTGTTGTTTCTCTGTTGGATCGAGGGAGATTTTCTCCAAGATTAGGGATGATTTTAAGGATGAAAATTTATTTTAAAATGTAGAAACCTTGGCGATTCTTACTAATCCTTCATATGCAAACTATAAATGTTTGGCGATATTTTTGTAAAAATATTCAAATTTCTAAGGATTTTATATCATTTTTATAAAATTTTGGCGATTTTTAAGGAAAAATAATTTTATCCTATAGAATTTGGGCAAATCATTTTTAAAATAGAGAATCTCTTTTTTGGAAAAACCATGGAAAATTAGCTCATGAGCGAAATTTAGCCCCTAAAATCATCCATGTCCAAGATTAAACGGCTCGAATAAATTATTCTCTATTGAACATGGCCAACCACATGAAGGTGGAAGCTCTTATGCCCCCCCCTCACATCACTCTCAATTCCCCAATACCCAACATATAAATCTATTGAAATATTTACAGCAAAAACAAACATATAAACATACCAATATTCAAAATTGTTTACAATGAAATAAAATGTTTCCTTCATCCATTTGAAGTGAGCTCAATTCTCCTAACAGAAAAATAAAAATTGTTCCATAACAACATACACTACACTAAATCACTTTACATATAAAACACCTATTCTATTCCATCATATGACTTGGTTGGAGTATTAAAATACACCTACAAATATCATAGAACTCATCCCACTTTGATATATAAGTGAAAAAATGTTATTTTTCCAATATTTAATCATAAACTCACTGAAAATACTAAAATGAATGCTTTGGAAAATAATAGGTCTAAACTCATATGTAATCATGAAGATGGTCTTAATGTAAAGCTGCGGGAAAGCAAAATATGGTGAAAAGTGAAGTAAAAGGTTGGTAAAAGAATGGCATTTTGGCGACCCAAGAAGTACAAAAAAGTATTTCATAGAAAATACATTTTATAAATAGTTATTAAAATATTGTGCATCATCATTTAGTTTTACCCGAACTCTTCTTCTTAGGTCTAAAATTCCTAAGCATTTCATCAATATCCATGTCTTTGTTCTCTGGGTGCTCTTCAAAATATGATTGTTATTTCATCCTCTCATGTAGAGAACACATAGTCATGGGGTAATGGAGGCAGATTCGATGACACATCGCCTACAAAAGAAAAAAATATCAAATTTAGATGGTCGGTTTTTAAATATCATTGAACTAATTCAGTAATATTAAAAAAAACACTTTCAATGTCATTATTTACCTAGTGCACTGGTTGACACCATTGGAATGGTTTCACCCACATGCTCCTCATCAACTGTATGACCCTCAAGTACAACACTCTTTGCGATTGAGACCACAAAATTTATAAGGACAATCATAAATGTATAAGTAAAAAAAAATAGAAGTACAAAATGTATAACTACGAAATTATTAAGTATATGATTAAAATATAGTCATATTACTATCATGTGCCTTTGTCGTAGCACCATCATGGGGATACACCCCAGTGCAATGGGACTGCATGAGAGAACCATCTTCTGGTTGCAAACCACTATCAACACACTGCTCTCCATCACTAGTGTGTTGGTTGACAATGTTTCTCCCATGATTAAAACAAAGTTGTAACGCATTAAATTTATCGATGATATCAAACATGACTATATTATATTAATAATAAAGGTTAATGTGGATTGAATTTTATTTACCTTATCCTGCAAACTAGTTCTTGGTATCTTCCCCAAGATTTTTCGGTGTTTAACTACATCTTTATAGCCATACTTGTAACCAAGATGGAGGTCTTCCTCTGTGGTTTTAGTACTGAACTTGTCACCTTGCATTGCATAAGAGTATGTATTTTTATTGTTTTTGGCTACACTTACCTAAAAGTTTGAAGGAGATACAAATAAGATATTTGGGTACTTACAATTTATGATTGCAACTTCAAGTAGTCTCCTTGGACTATCTTGCGATGGCCACATTTGGCAAGCCTTTCTTTTGTTTTCTTTGACGTGTCAGTCAACCTATCATCAAAAGTTTCAAGTATGTTACTATATACCACACTTTTATTTACATCTAAAAAAAATTGAAGGTATTGAATTGAAATTGTAATTTACCTTCTGGGACCAGAGGGTGTTTTTCCATCATCTGTTCATTTCTTCTTTTTTGTGTCCTCAATGAGGGCCTTCCACTCCCTCTCTGGAATCATCATAGGATGCTCATACCTATCATTTTGTTTCAAGTGCTTCCTATACGTTTCTTGCATATATTTTAAATATTGGTCAACTGCGATGGTGGCCAAGGTTTTATTAAATGTGTCTACACCAAAAAGGCTTCCAACATAATCCATCAATTCTTTTTTGAGGTTGGAATTTTGGGAATTCCACCTCTCCCATATGGTGGGCCCAAAAATTAGCAACTCCTTATTCTCCAAGGACCTATAAAAATTGTTGTTCCCTACACGCAAAAATATTATATGATTATTAATTTTAAAATAATAACTTAGATGATTTGTATTTTTCTACATAGAGAACGTGAAACAATTAAAATTTTAAAAATTACCTAGGACTTTAACTTGATTTAATGGAAGCCCTTCTTCGTTGACCATAAATGTTTCCTTAAGGGTACCTGTGTTGGTCACATATCTTTCTTTAGGAAAATAAACCATATAGTTGGTTAAATCATCATCCTCATCTCTGTCACCACCTCTAGAGCCTACCTGTGTGGATACTTCTTGGGTGTGCATGTCATGGCTCACACCTAATGTTGTGGAAGGTGGAGATATGAATAGATGTGTCCTGATAGGTTTACGAGGGCCTGCGTCAGGAACTGTAGTGTCTGTGAAGCGCCACTACTACCTACACCATGCATGTCAGGGCCAATGGGATCCAAAAATCTCTATATAAGAAAGAAAACAATTTTTTGTTTAGATAATGTGAAAGTTAAAAATCAAGATTTCATAATTGATCTTATGATATAAAATTAAAACCACTTGAAACTATGGCTATTACCTTATATGTCTTAAGCCTTGTCATAACTTCTTTGATACTTTCTTCGACCTCGGGAGTTTGATATAGAATATATAACAAGTGATATAGTTCCTTGTTTTCTTTATTGATGTTTTTTAAAATTAAAACCATAGGGTCAGGGGATTCATATAAATCACTTTCTCTGAGTGAATCATCATCGTCATCATGTCCCACCAACTACATATTCAACAAAATAAATGATAATTCAATTATGTAAACAAATAAAATAACGAATCTCCATAGAAATAAAATGCACATTAAATGCAATTCGAAAATTGTTGTTCGTTTACCTGTTCTGAGCTCGCTTTTGATTTACCATGATCATCCTACCACATTACAGTAAAGTTAGAATCATGATAATTATCATGATAAATAAATTCAAATGTATGAGAAATCCTCCCTCTTTATTGACATCCAAGGAGGAATGTTATTGTTGATAACAAAAATAGGTCACACTGAGTAAACAGACTGAAGCTCTCCAAATGGATTAACACCGTAAAAAACATAATGAAAATCATAAAATATAAGAGTCATTGCTTATAGGTTGGGTAAATTAGTATACATCCCTCCCCCATAATAGCAACGTTTGTATATGTTCGATTCAAATTGTAATCAATCAATAACTCTTCCCTTGCAACTATTGATTTTATTGCACATACAAATAAACAGTTTCCTTCACGCACCTCAAATACTTAATTGGGTTTCTTATTTGTGGTCGTGAGTCGTATACTATTTATAAACCCTGCAATATTCCCCGTTGTTTTTGTCCTTTTGTCAATATAGATAGTTTCTCCTTTACTTTGATCATTGTCTTTTATATGTATATAATTTGTAGCCAAGCCATATCTTCACATACATTTTGTATTTTGGACTATTCGTATCCAATATTTGTAGATATAACTGGGTCCGGCATACTCCATCAATTCATTTAATCCGTCGTAACAGTCATTTATGCCATCCATGGAAAATAGCCCCAAACCAAGCAATGATGATGGAGCAATCCGGTATATCCTTTCATTTACACAAACATCAATGTTTAGTTCAGGAAGAACCTTGGGTCGCCATCTTTTCACTATATGTTTGTACCTCAAGGGAAACTCAATTTCGTTTATGCTCTCATGATCATTAGAACATGATCCCCCTTTCGCAAGAAAAAATTCCATGTGTCTATGAAATTTTCTTCTGATCTTCTCACCTCTAGTTGATCTCTGCCTATTAGATCTACTAGATGTCTCACTTTCCTCTATTCTACCTGAACTTCCCTCACTCAATGAAGATAGATCTGGAAAATCCATGTTTTCTTATATGTCATATAACACCATCAATGATAGAAAGTGACTTTCATATCTAGTTTATGCATGATCAGATTGCCCTAGAATGTTGAAACTTGTGGCATAAGCTTGATATATTTTCTCCTGAATTGCCTAGTGGATTCGGGTTGTTAAGAAGTGAAATATCATCTGTTGTTGCCATTGTTTTATTATATTTCATATCAATGCTAAGGATGTAAATTCCCAGGGACTATATCTAGGAAACTCTAGGAAAGAGATAAAATTTCTGAAGTTCAAGACACTAAGTTTCTAATTTAGAATTTCACCAGAATTTTTAATTGACCTTTTTACACAAAAAATTGTTTTCTAGAGTCAATTAAACAAACAAAAAATTTCTACTAGAACCCAACAAGACAATGGTGGTCTTAGATTGATGCCAATGTGGCATCATCAGGTATGGTATCGGGTGGTATAACAATGTGTCTACACAACTAAGTTTTGGAAGTGAATTTTGATTTCTTGGGATTAGTTAAATTATTCCATTAATGCTTGACATTTATTTGTTGAGAAAAACTAGTGCATTTCTTATATATATTGTTGAACCCTAGTAAAAATTCCAATGGTCACAATTTCAATGTCTAGAAGTAATGTATGATTATTAGATTCCAATGCAATGGATTGTTAGGATTGGTCGTAGGACAAGGTAGGAGAAACTTTGATGATGGGAATGGGAAATAAGTCTTTCACTCGAATAATAGAGAGGTTATGATGTTAATAAAATTGCCCATAACAGATGATAAGTTGCTACAAGTCCAATATTTGGTAGTAATTACCTTGAAGAGTTTATCTCTTTTTGAAAATTTTGTTGAAACTTTAAATGTCACCAAGGAGATTACTAACATTACATTTAAGTTGTGTAGAGAATTATTAAAAAATGACATATTCAATAAATAGTTTATAAGAAATAGAAAAGCATCCAAAAGTGCCTTTACAGTAAAGAGTAAGGACAAAACATAGTTACCAACTTAACAAGAACTCTACAAAGTTCTCGCTTTTTGGGGGTTCCAATTTTTTACCCCGTTTTTAAAAATGGTGCTACCGGTAGCACCCCCTCTCCCTTTTTAGGTGGTTTTTCAATATTTTAAATTTTTCGATCCACAATATTTCCACATTTTTTTTAAATGCTTATTTTTCATCTATTTTCTAATTTTTCTAATTTTTTTTATTCAACTATGTTTTTAGTCATTTTTCCATGCTTCTTTCAATCTTAAAAATATTTTTTACCATTACTTTTTTGAAGTTACTATTTTTCATATTATTGTGTCTCCTTAATTAATTTATTGTTCCATACTTTTAAAATATAGTGGAAAACACCATTTTTAACACATTGTTTACCTTTACTTCAATACAGAGAAAACAATTGTAGTTAAATAACACTATTTTTTAATATTTAGCAAAAATATTTAATTCTTTTTTTTTGATAAATTAAAAACTAAAAAAGACTAAGAAAAATAAAAGAATTGAAAATTAAAAAATTAAAAAGAAAATTTAGATAATAAAAAAAAATTAAAAATTAAAAAGCAAATTTAGATAATCAAAAAAATTAAATAAAAAATTAAAAAACTAAAGAGGAAAAAAAAACC
>JZKD02S0008019.1:38401-50367 GCA_000966675.3 Picea glauca | reverse complement strand
GATTTTCACGTTTAGAAAAAAACATTTTGTTTTTTGTAGCATCACTTTTTGATTTAGGTGTTGATTTTAAGGTTTTACTGAGCTATTGTTTGAGTTTCGAAGAACATGTTTGAAAAATGCTATAATTTTGACCTTGTTTAAAAAAATGGTGCTACCAGTAGCACCACGTTTTTATTTGGGGGTTTATTTTCATGTATTTTATGAAAAAATATGGGGTTTAAGGGATAGAGTTATTGTTTTGAGGTCACAGTTCTTGTTAAGTCGGTAACTATGTTACAAAGGAAAGCATAAACTAAAGGGAAAAAAATCATTGATGACAAACCTAAGGGTTGAAGGAAATCTACTAAGAACTTGAAGTGTTTTTACAATGGGATAAAAACATATACTGCACACCACTGACTTGGTACCATGCCAATCAATCCCTTCTTAGGGCCTTTGATCTCAAGGCTAGAGATAATTGGTCACTTCCTGATGAAATGTTGGGACCTATGTATTCCATTATCACCATATTGATCTTTATGGTTTCTTTCCAGTGTAGCTAGCTAGTGACACCGTGTAAGTCTCTATGAGAGGAGGCTCATATTGGACAACATTTTTTCTAATGCTTATTTTCTCTTCAACAAGTTCAACGACTGCATTCTAATTTTGATCCCATTTATAGGAAGATTCATCATTTCTCACAATTAGAGATTCGTCGAGGGGGAAGATATTATTGAAATAGAAGTTGGGAGATGTTTTGAACCTCTTGAGTCTTCTAAACCCTCTTCACAAGGAGATTAATCATATATAGGAGGAGACTCAATCTTTCTAGCTACATCTTCTTCCTCTTCCTCTTCCTCATATTTTAGTTATTGTTCCTTTCATACCAATGATAGTTGCAAGCATTGATGTCATAGATGTGAATCAATGTGGGAATATTCCTTCTGCAACTCGTATAGAAGATGCATCTCCTTTTGGTATGCATCTCTTCTTATAAAATCCCTTTCTATTATGGCTCATATTAGCTAGTCTCTTAT
Organism: Picea glauca; assembly: GCA_000966675.3. Taxonomy (NCBI): domain Eukaryota; kingdom Viridiplantae; phylum Streptophyta; class Pinopsida; order Pinales; family Pinaceae; genus Picea; species Picea glauca. The sequence continues at coordinate 49,351 of JZKD02S0008019.1, read as the reverse complement.
ATTCTTTTCTTGCTCAATGAAATTTTGTTGCAATTATTTCAACTCTTTAGCCATACTTACCCAATATTGAAACAATGATAACTTCTTCCTCATAAATATATAATATATCATTTCAAAGCTCATAAGATGTATTTTGCAATGGAAAAATTAAATCAGAGAAGTAATTTGCTGAAAGCAAAAAAATATAGTTGCGGTTGTCACAGGAATACCTAAAAATGGAATATTTTCTATCTTTGATATCTTTGTCATTAGACCTCTCATTTTGATGATTTTTTCTAAACCATTTATTCTTTTGAGTTGGAATGCACCTATAAATCCTAAAAATATGGATGGGGGCACTTGCACACCCAGGGGTTCGAATGCACCTATAAATCCTAAAATACGGATGAAGACATCTCCATGTACTTGGTACTCAAATTAAGAAACAAAATTTGACAATATTGATAGTAGGGTGAATGAATTACAAGTGAGGAGGGGGGTCCCTTTATAATACGAGTCTCGTACTAGCAGATCTCCTCTACCTTAGTGTTGAGTCATTAATGCATAGAACTAACATCACTCCACTAACTTTGTGACTACTCGTGAGAAACAAACCACTCTTAACTTAGTGATGGTCCATTGATGAGCTTGCAAACACAATATTCCATGTACAAAATATGTTATGCATAGATACAAAACAAAAGTTGTTTCTATAGTGAAGCAGTGAATATTTAGGAAAACAACAAGAATTCAGTTTGGTTGGGGAGTAGCAAAATAAATGCAAAGAGCGATGAATTCCAACTAAAAGAGGTGCAATAACAATAGACAGGTTGAACTCTTTACATGTAAAAATTAATGGAAGCTAGTAGAAAATGATGAAATAGTAATGCTCTATGAAATTTATATAAGGTTAGCAAAAATTTTAGTCATTAAGAACACACAAATGTTTTCTCATTAATAATAGAACTCTTTGAAAGAAAAGATAAATCAAAAGACCGAATTAATCTAAAATTACAGTTAAAATGCTCTATTCTTTAATCATTATTTCTGAATAGTCTATGAAATTGGATATGCATAAGCATTGTTCTATCAAGTTGTAACACTAATTAGTACAATGGTTCTACTTCATTAATAATATCCTGTTGGTATTAGAGTAAGATAATAATGATTAACATAGTGTTACTCTTTCACACTTGTATTATCTAGAACATGCTAATTAATCCAGGATTCAATCATGCAAACACACCTTCTCACAGAGAAGCGCTAGTGGGTGATGCAATCCAACATAGCAGGATAAATGTGCAAAGGGGTTGAGTTTTGCTGGATTGGAAAGTTACGTTGACAACCTACTTAACGAACTAATTCCCTCGTGCAAGTTACCTCATCGAGTAGTGGTCAACCCTCCAAGGAGTCTGAGTGAGTCTAGCCAACGTCAATACCAGGTACAACACCACCTTCCCTATGTTGTCACCTTAGGTAGGAAGTATAAAATATTATGGCCTCTATGGTACCACCTACTATACCAAAGAAGAGGGGGGACAATCCACAGTCGACAACAAGACCAACAATGTAGGGTTTATTACTTTGTTAGCCCCAATGCGACCTCGTGCTTGACCCTTGTGTTAGAAGGGATTCCCAAAGTCAATGATATAGCAATTGGATTTCACTCCCTAACTAAAATATTTATGTTTTTTTAGCATATTTGGAAATTTATTCTCACAATCCTATTCCAAAGATCTACACCTAAGCTAATATGTCTTTGAAAAGCCCTAGAAAAGTTTCTAGAAAAATTTTAATTAGTGTTTGATTTTAGGTTGTTGTTACTCAAAGGAGTGGTCATGAAACTGATGGCATTTCGACACGACTCTTTAAACCATGAAAGAAGAAAATGAAATGCAATAATTTCAACTTCGATGAAAAATACCTATGGGAAGGAGCAAGAGATTTTAAGCAAAGAAATATTTCTTTGATAGATTACTATGTGTGCACTTCTAATGACAAAACATATGAGCTAATTATCTAGATAAATTGAAGCAAAATTACCCAAATTTTAAAAATACCATGCAAATGTCATCGTTCACTTAGTTCACCTATACAACATTGAAAAGAACAATGTAATAAAGAAAAAATGATGCAAATCTTTGTTTCATAAGAGGAATGACACATAAAGATTTCAAATTTTTATGTTCTCTGGATATTATTAACCTTGCCAAGACATAAGAGGTGTAAACATGGTGATTTTAGTACCCAAGAAACCCATGTTCCTATAAAAAAAAGATTAACAAATTTCCTTAAGTAGGGAAGGGATAGTGACAACAAATACCATGAGAGCACGACATTCAAGCAAAGGTGAAAGAGAGAGGAGACAAGAGGTGAGAGGATGCCACACTAGGGTTAAACTAATGAAGGAAAGAGAGGTAAGAGGAAACAACTATTATGAGGGAGGGTGAAATTTTGGAAAACAACCATTGAAGGTACTAATATTAATTATAAGGTGACATGAGGCATGGTTGCTACAAAGAGGAAAAAATAAAAATTCTCACTATTTGCAAAATTCTAAAATAAAGCAAATCCGTCGTGGAAGAAAAGGAATCGAGATCTCTGGAAATAGAATAAACTACACAATGGGGTTTTTGGTAGGTGGATAGCAAGCACCAGTTATTTTATGGCTAGAAATACTAGAGAAAGTTACAAATTAAATTATGGTTTGGTATATTTTTATTTTAGATGTTGGGCACATAGGTAATATTTTTTAAAACCAATATTTTATTACAAGTGTGTACACCACACCATCAATGAAGATGAATTTGGTGCACATTGATGCTATTACTAACTTGGATTTTCAGTGCTACCATTGTGGATTTATAGAGAAAACAAGTAATAAATTTTTGTTTATTTTTTCTAACCAATAAGTATTTAAATCTATTTTGTTGTGCTTATATTTTGATGCACTAGTGTGTTTGTAGGTAAATGGAGAACCAAATGTTTTTGAAACCAATATCTTATTACCAATTCGTGCAACCTACATCCCTGTGAGTGTCTATGGTGTGCAATGGCACTACAATGGTGTAGTTATAAGCTGCATTGGTAATATTTTGTTTATTGTTATTTCGAGTAAAAAAACTAAACCCAATTTGGTGTACCATATATCATAATGAATCGGTGTGTTTATATGTATAGGGACCAATAGTAACAATTTTTGTTTTTTTTTAACATTCTATTTTGTTAGAAATGCATGCAAAGTAACATAGTTGTGCATGTTTGTTGTGAACATTGATGTGATTGGTAAGTTAGCACGCATACAAGTATTTTTTTGTAATGATTTTTTAAAACTGATATTTAAATCTAATCTAGTGAACCATGTAGTATGATGCACTAGTGCATCTAGAGGTAAAATACACATTAAAGATATAGTTTTTTTTAATTTTTTTAATTGATTTTTTATTATAAATTTGCATAACCTAATGTCATTGAACACATTTGGGTATGCATTGGTGTGATTGTCAAGTGTGATGAATATGGTTTAAACACACCAAGTAAAAAACATTTGTTAAAAGGTTTAACTGCCAACCTCCATTATAAGTGGAGATGGAAGAGGTGGTGTTTTCCTTGTAGTACACTTTGGAAGTAGTACGGTAGTGTTAACTTCTATAAAACTCTCCTTGAGTAGGCCTAATGATTGATAATATGTGTTTTCTCCTTAGGTAATGGGTTTGAATTCAAAGAGGATAGGGTATAAAACCTCTAGCATGTGATTTCAAGTGTAGTTCAATGGAGATGTTATCGTCTTCCATGAAAGCCTTTTGCATTAATGGAGAGAGTTATAGATGCAATGTGAAGCACTTTTATTCTCACACTATTCCTTCGCTACACTCCAAATCCATCGACATTCTCTTTTCCCAGTTATGCATTGCAACTTTGTAGTGTGGGGCATTGAGTGCTCACAAAATTCCTCATGCCAACATGGAATACTATGACTATTGATGCACTTTAGGATGGGAGAGATAATTAGTGAACTTCATAGATGAATGTGACAGTGTGTGAGAGAGATTACAGAGGTTCAAGGAAACATCACAAAGGCTTATATGGAAGTTGAGAGGTAGAGGACCCAGTTTGAAGCTAAGGTCAAAGAAGCCAATCCAACTCATGATAAATTCATTATGGAATCATGCAAACACATTATGGATTTGAGTTATGGAGAGTTGGAATACTGGAGATCTATGTCTATCCTTTAGATGAAATACTTTGATTTGGAGGCATTTGTTCTTGTGAATCAAGATCTTCTATCCATTCGGACCATTGTTATAAGCATTCCATTAGTGTAAAAGATTATTAATACACAACTATTGGATAAAAATAGCAGATTACATTTGCAATCTTCCTCACTAGAGCTTGTTTATTGTCTTGGAAAAATGTTAAATATTGTTTTAAAAATAAGCTTAAAAGTCGAAGTTTTAATTGTTTAGCTAAATTTGAGATAAAAGAAGATTTAATAAATACTTTTATTTAATTTCATAAACACGATTTGAAAGATTTATTATGCCATATATATGATATATATTTTGATAAAAACATAATTATACCACTCTTCATAACCAACTCCTCATTCATGCAGAGTCAAACTTAGTGTATGAGAAACTCGCACATGAACCTATTCGCTATTAAGTGATGAATGGAGAACATGGGTAGTATAGGGTTAGGGTTAGGGTAGAATAGGTTTATTGGGGGCACCTTAGGATTTTATTTTAAGCATTTTTTATTTTTCTGTAAAATCATGGGAAATTCTGAGGGACAGTCTCCCACGCAAGGCTTGGTATCGGTCTCGAATGGCCTTGCAAGTCTATCCCAATCACACCTGTACATAAGTCCCAAGGACAACCAAGCCACCAAGATACAAAATATTTTCTAGCTATATTTTTAAAAGGAACATTGGTTAATTTTTTTGTAAAATCATGGGAAATTCTGAGGGTACTGTGTATTCAAGGGTTTTTATCAGTAGTCACCTTGATAGAATCAATGAAACAATGCTAATTATCACTGAAAGAAAGGTTAGTGTAGCTTAAATTAAAGAAATAATTAGGTGACAATACAACAAGGTTCCACACCCAATAACCTCTATATATCTTCAGAAATCAAGATGCACAAGGAAGATAGCCTAGCTTCCCATTGAGGGAGATCCTGGTAAGGATCAAGGCTCCTGATAAGGATCATGGTTCTAACAATGGATCAGGTTTTTGGACACATAATATAATACAATAAAATTTAAGCCTTGGGACGGAGGTAAAAATAAAAAATAGGGAAATGGTGAGAGAAGAAAATATGGTTGACGTTCAAGCAAGACAAGGTTTAACTCTAACAGTTGAATGTTGGATTCAAATAATAGACAATATCTGCATAGAGAGAATTCTATTCAATAGGAATAAGATCAAGGGGTTTCCTACATGAATTTCAAGGATAGAACAGTCATGTAAAGGAAGTGACCCTACGAACCTTCTGCTACAACCACAAAAAATATGAGATTAGTTATGTGAGGAAGAAGACAATTTCTAGTATATTGTAAGAAAATTGTTTTCTTTCAACAAACTTATGAATAAGTCTTGGGTCTGTTCAAAGATAATGATCTCAGATGTTGTAGACAAGTGTCTTGAAGTATGCATGCATCGATTCTAAAACTCATAGAAATGAAATTAATGATCTTGGGATTCCAGCGAAGAGATTGAAACTGAAGAGTATGATCAACATATAATAGGATAAAGATGGATACATTAGGAACAAAATGCATGAAAGAGGATGTAGAATAAATATATATTATTTATTTAAGTTATCCATTTGAAAAGTCCTCAAAAGAAAACTCATTCAATACATACAATAGAAAATCAAACTTTGCAATTGTAAACGAGCATCAAATACTTTGAAATTTGCAAAAGGTCCCAAAAATAACTTGTCAATTTCATTATACAAATGTTAACAAAGCATCATAAGTCAAAAAGGATTATGCAGAAATTTGAAAGAATAAGATCAAAAGGATTAACAAGCCTCCTCAAAGATAATCATCAATATTTATCAAACCCCCAACTCCCTCAAGGTAGATAAATAATACTCATTAGGCTCAAGTATTAGAGGATTAGGCATTAGAGTTGAAATTTTAGTAGGGGGGGCCTTTCCTTTCACTTACAAAATGAAAGGGGAGTTGTTGCGGCCACAAGAACAGGTTGAGGTGAGGGCTATGTAGGTGTTAGAGGAACACCAATGTGCACAAGTCTAGGTTGCATAGGGGTTAAGGAAAAATAGGGTGGAGGTGTAGATCTCAAAAATGGAGTAGGAGGTGGGTCCAAATACCACATGCGTATCACTAAGGTAGGGTTAGGTAGGTTAGTGGTAGCCATAATTGGGGTACTAATGATCTTAGGTAGTGAGGAAAAAAAAGGGACCTGACCAAAGGGATAGTGGAGATGTGAATACTTCATCCCCGGAGGAGGCATGGATGGTGGAGGGATGGAAGGTCTAGGAGAGGGTTACAGGTGTGAGCCCATTGGTACATGGTTGGATGACACCATGAAAATATTAGATGAACTGGGTAAGGTAAATGTAGGATGTGTCATGTGTTATGCACCTAAGAATATAGTCTTTGTAGACTTTGGGGCTAATATCATCAAGAGGATTCATGGGTTGGTCTTGTCCCAAGGAAGAAACCACATTGTTAGGATGAGTCTATTTCTGAGGGTTGTGGTATGTCATTTGGTCAATGGTGACAAGTTTCCCATTATGGGAGAAACTCATATTTCAAAAAACTGACGAGGCCACAACCTTCACAGCATACATGAACCTCCTTCCTAACAAGAGGTTGTAATCTAGAGGGGCATCAACAAGGGCTTCTTTTCCCCTTACCTTGATAGAATAGTTTTGGAAAAGTCCTTGGGGTTGGGAAGGATGCCTATCATACACTTGAAGGGAGATCATAGATGGGACAAGGGTGGATGATTATATTTTTTTCCATACCTGAGTAGACATGATGCATGTGGATACGCCGTCATTGACAATGTAGCGATGGATGTTGTATTTGTTAATGGTTATGGGAATTTGGAAGGAAACAAAAGAGGGTGAGTAGAAGGGTTAAACTTGATCACTCTCAAAGGTGATTATGAAATCATTCAAATGATCAGTATCTCTTCAGGTAGCAAGAAAATCCTTCTTCTGTGTGGATCACATATGAAGGACCTCAAGGGATAACATGGCAGTGGGGGAAAATGCCATGTCATCAACAATTTTATAATGATGGGTTTCCTTCCCATGAAGGTTGAAAACATTTTGTTGAAGTGGAATATCTGGAACCTTCACAGGGATTTTGGTGGATGGACAAGGAATATGTAGATTCCTTGGGGTGGACAAAGGTGGATCGGGGGCACTGTTAGTTGTTCCTCGTGGGCCATAGTTAGTTTTGCCTCGGGGGGCATACCCTACTAGTGGGATCGAGTAGTGATATTCATATTGGTTGAATCTAACATAATAATTTGGTAAGTCCCCTTACCATATGGGTGAGGAACAAGGGAAGGAGTAGGGTGAGGGGGAATGAAAGTGGGCACCAACCCTTCAGTAGGGAAAGGGTTCTACAACATATCCATTTTCAATGAGGATGGAGGGGAAGGTTCGACATTGGCTCATTGAGCATCCTCAGAGGCTTCCTAGGCTCAAAAAATGATGCGAAAGAGAGGACACTCATGAGTTTAATTTCCATAGGCAGTGCAACAAGCAAAATATTTGTTGGCATAGAGTGGTTGGTTCTTCCCCTGCTTGGGCATTGGGTTGGCTCTTTTGATTTTGTTGGGGTCACGTTGGTTTCCCTTACTGTTGTGAGTTGGGTTCTAGGTTCCTTGGGGTCCATCGTTTTGTTTTTAATTCTTCCCCTTACTCTTGTTGTTCTTGATGATCTGGTTTGGAGAAAGGGGAGGATTGTGTTGTGCATACACTTGTCCCCGTGGATGAGGTGCATGTCAACTAAAATGGGTAGGGGACACACCTACAAGTGGGGAAAATTTGGCTGGTGGTGGACCAGGAAAAGGGCAATAAGGATTGTTGGTAACCCCACAAAAGGGATTTCTATATGAGTGACCCTAACCATGGTGATGTGGATGGAAATGTGGTGTAGGGTAGGAGGTACTCATGGTCATTTGAGATAAGTCACGGGAACGATTTTTGTGTGGGATCGAGTATCCATAAGGAGTGGGGGATCCACAATAAGGAGGGGCATATCCAGTAGGTCTAGTTGGTTGTGGTGGTGGACATGTTGAAGAGATAGAGTCGATGAAGACATCAATTGGATGGGAGGTGCTTGGAGTGGTTGAGTCAGCTGATCAGGAGAAGGGAGTGTCAGGAAGGATGGTGTAAAGATACCCAAATTGAGTGTAGATAAAGTCATACTATTGGTCCTTCTAGAAGGCATCTTCATCATTCTAAGGTAATTTCCTAATGATATCCTTAGTGATGGGAGGAAAGAGGGACTTCAAGAACAAATCCTTTAATAAGGCGTCATCAATCTTGGCTTTGCACAAGCCACACCATCTATGCCACTCATGGATGTGGTCTGAGATATGAGTGGCAGTGATTTGGTGACATGTGGTAAGGATCTCAATCCCTAGGTCATGGTGAAAAAGCAATCGAAAAAAGTTAAGGAATGCCTTCGCAATGGATTCAAAGGTGTAGTGAGTGGTCCCAGGTTGGTCAATGTACCACTTTGCAGTGGCACCCATCAAGGTTCTTTGGAAAAGGAAGATTCTAACAGAGTCATTTGGGATGGATTTCGATGAACACCATAGGTGGAAGGATGTCACATGGGTGGATGGGTCTTCTCCTGACTTTCCCTCAAACTTAGGGATGTTAGAGGGTAGATCAGTAGGAATGGGAGGCCAAGTGGGGTCATGATGGATGGGGTCACTGATTAAACGATTGAAGTATAAGATACTCAAAATGACCACGAAAGGTAATACTATTGGGGTAGTTCTAACCATGGGGGAACTAGGAGGATACGGTATTGGTGAAGGAGACAAAAGGTGAGAATTGGATGCTACCTCACAACGAGGAAAAGGGTTTATACTCTGAGGATCTATAACTGGAGTATGGGTCGACATGGGTGACCCTGTTTCGTCTAATGGAGATGAGAACATGCCTTAAAGACAACTTAGGTTAAAGGCCTTTTATCCTACGAGACCATCTCTTTGGGGCAGGAATGGTTTTCAAAGGAGAGTTTCAAAGTGTTGTTGTGTTTTGGTGCTGGTGTAAGTTTGTTGATGTTTGGTTTGAATGGTGTAGTTAAATTGTTGATGTAAAGAGAAATGTTGAAAATGAATAATTTAAAAGGAAGTGGATGAAATAACTTACTACATAAAAAAGAAACCAATTCAAACGTAATCGGTGTGAACCTTCCTTTTTGAATGAGAAAATAGGTGTTGCAAGCAAGTAAAGAGATCCCAAATAGGTAAAATTTCTTTCAAATGAGGTAGCTNCAAACAAACTTGGGTCCATTACCCAAACCTGGGGTCTCCAACTTCTCATGGCCATAACTCTCTAACCGTGAGGAGTTATGTGGCATTCCACATAACACGAGAAATGGAATGACAATAAATATCCATCTATGATAGTTTATCTGACAAATTCATTGTCCTTGATATCATTATTTCACAATTAAGCATGGGTTCTCTTACTCCGCAAAGCGTCTTCCAGTGAGGGCTTGCACCATAAGGGGACCATTATGGAGTTCATCCATCTTTAATTCTTATCAACCATGACAAGACAATAATGATTCATCTTTACATCAAAAAATATTGGTTCCATTACCCAAACCTTTGTGTTGTGGGGCTTTCTTCAAGGGTTGACATCAATGACAACCAACCTTAATCAACAATCTCCCCCTTTGGCATTGATGGAAACACTTTGATGCAATACTGAAATCATATTACTCATGCTCCCCCTGGAACCATGCCTTTGTCCTATGTATCTGATAAATTTGCCTCTATCCTCTGCATCTGATAAATCTTCTCCCCTTGGAACCATGCCTCTATCCTCTGTATCTGATAAATATCTCCCCTTTTGTCATCAATGGCAAAGGTATCTTTCCATCCGGGTTTGCTCCCCCTAACTGAATTGTCCTTTTATGGTGCTTCCTCATGTACATCTAATACATATAAGATAAGCATTCATTTTGGAGTAGAAAAAACTCCAAGTCTTTGGCGAATATATTCAAAGTCTTCCCGTGGAAGTGGTTTTGTAAAGATGTCTGCTACTTGTTCTTTTGTGCCCACATACTCAACTCTGATGTTCTTTTCTACAACATGTTCCCGTAGAAAGTGATACTTGATTGGAATGTGCTTCATCTTGGAGTGCATCATCGGGTTTTTTGAGATACTGATGGCACTTGTATTATCACAATATATTGGAATGGGCTCATCATACTCAACCTCTATATATGTCAAAGTTTGTTTCATCCAAAGAACCTGTGTACAACATGTTGTTGCTGCAATATACTCTGTCTCGGTTGTAGATAGAAATACTGATGATTGTTTCTTGCTTAGCCATGATACCAAACACTCACCTAAGTAGAACGTTACTCCACTGGTGCTTCGTCGGTCATCAATACAACCTGCCCAATCTGCATCTATGTAGGAAATAAGTGATAGATATTTTCCTTTTGGATACCATAATCCAAACTCTTTTGTTCCTTTGAGATATCTGAAAATCCTCTTTATTGCTAATACATGTGATTCCTTTGTTGCTTCTTGAAATCATGCCACCTGTCCAAATGCTTGCATTACATCTAGTCTGGATGTTGTCACATATAGTAGGTTGCCAATCATTGACCTATGTTGCCTCTGATCTGTAGACTTTGAATCATCATCTTTGCTCAACTTACAACTGGTTTGCATGGGAGTGATAACTAGTTTGCAATCTTCCATTCCGAACCTCTTTAGCATTTCTCTG
>JZKD02S0008019.1:0-16048 GCA_000966675.3 Picea glauca | reverse complement strand
AATCTATTGAAATATTTACAACAAAAACAAACATATATACATACCAATATTCACAACTGTTTACAATGAAATAAAATGTTTCCTTGATCCATTTGGAGTGAGCTCAATTCTCCTAGGAGAAAAGTAACAACTATTCCATAGCATCATACACTACACTAAAGCACTTTACATCTAAAACTAGAGAATGGAAATTGATGTGAAAATAGGTCTTATCCTATTCCATCATATGACTTGGTTGGAGTATTAAAATGCACCTGCAAACATCATAGAAATCATCCTACTTTGATATATAAGTGAAAACATGCTATTTTTCCAATATTTAATCATAAACTCACTGAAGATATTGAAATGAATGCTTTAGAAAATAATAGGTCTAAGCTCATATGTAATAATGAAGATGGTATTAATGTAAGTCTACGGGAAAGCGAAATATGGTGAAAAGTGAAGTAAAAGGTTGGTAAAAGAATGACATTTTGGCGACCCAAGAAATACAAAAAAGTATTTCATAGAAAACAGATTTTATAAATAGTTATTAAAATATTGTACATCATCATTAATTTTAGCCGGCCTCTTCTTCTTAGGTCTAAATTCCTAAGCATTTCATCAATATCTATGTCTTCGTTCTCTGGATGCTCTTCAAAATATGATTGTGATTTCATCCTCTCACGTAGAGCACATATAGTCATGGGGTAATCACGGGGTAATGGAGGCAACTATGATGAGGCATCACCTACAAAATAAAAAAATATCAAATTTAGATGGTCGGTTTTTAAATATCATTGAACTAGTTCAATAATATTAAAACAAACAACTTCAATGTCATTATTTACCTAGTGCACAGGTCGGCACCGTTGGAATGGTTGCCCCCACGTGCTTCTCGTCAACTGTACGACCCTCAAGTACAACATTCTTTACCATTGAGACCACCAACTTTATAAGGACAATCATAAATGTATAAGTAAAAAAAATAGAAGTACAAAATGTATAACTATAAAATTATTAAGTATATGATTAAAATACAACCATATTACTGTCATGTGCCTCGGTCGTAGCACCATCATGGGGATGCACTCCAATGGAATGGGACTGCATGGAAGAACCATCTTCTGGTTGCAAACCACTATCAACACATTGCTCTCCATTACTATTGTGTTGGTTGACAATGTTTCTCCCGTGATTAAAACAAAGTTGTAACACATTAAATTTATCGATGATATCAAACATGACTATATTATATTAATAATAACGGTTAATGTGGATTGAATTTTATTTACCTTATCCTATAAAGTGGTTGTTGGTAATGGCCCCAAGATTTTTCGGTGTTCAACTACAACTTTATAGCCGTACTTGTAACCAAGATGGAGGTCTTTCTCCGTGGTTTTAGTACTGAACTTGTCACCCTGCATTGCATAAGAGTATGTATTTTTAATGTTTTTGGCTGCAATTACCTAAAAGTTTGAAGGAGATACAAATAAGATATTTGGGTATTTACTGTTAGAGATAATGCCTAATTAATGCCACTACTAGAGTTCATTGATTGGATTTGGTTAGTTGGAGGATGTTGAGGGATTCTCTCAACCTCTTCATCCAAGAGTGGAATAAGTTGGATCTCACAACACTTATTTAAGTGTGATGTATCTCTGTTCATTGTGTGCAATATGCAAACTATTTATGTGTGTGTATTTCATGTCTGTCTACTCTCATGAATTCTATTTTGGTATTAGAGCATATGTGAGCCTGCTACGAGTACAAGGAGTCCTCTATATACCTCGCCAGGGATCTGTCTTCAAAGGATTCCATCAAAATCTAGCACAGGAGGTCTCAATTGTTGTAGGTGATCTTAGTTGCTGAAGAGTTTAAAAGGGGCGCATGAGAGAGTTGGCATCCACATAGAAGGATTGTTGCCACTGTTCAATGAAATTGGTCCACTGCATAACTCGTCCATTCAGTGTTGACATAATTTGGAACTGTCCATAAATGTGAAGGAGTGTGGGAGTGTGTTTCCGCTGAAATTTGTGGAAGGGAGGAGTTGTCCAAAAGCAAACGAATTAGAAATTGTTGTACAATAAACTTGTGCATCGACATCTGAATAGTGGAAACAAGATTGTTGCAAGGAAAATATTTTGTGAGCTAAAATGTATTCTATACCTATGGAGAAGTTTAATGGTTTCAATTTCCATACATGGAAAGTTAAAATTCAAATGCATCTAATGAATAGAGGTGTGTGGAGCATTGTAAAAGGCACTAAAAAAGCTCCTAGTGATTGCAGACTTCTGGTTGAATGGGAAAACAAGGAAGAAAAGGCTAAAGCTATTATTGATTTGTCTCTTTTAGACACACAATTGCATTTGATTGATTTGGAAAAATCATCTAAAGGAATTTGGGAGCAATTAAGTAAACTATTTGGGGAAAAGGCACTTAATGCAAATTTTTATTTAAAGCTGCAACTTTTTAGCCTCAAAATGCATGATGAGACCAGTCTCTCTACTCATATAAAAGATTTAATGTCTCTCTTTAAGAAATTAGTTGACACAGGTACCGAGGTATATCCAAAAGATGCTAAAGCAATTCTATTGAATAACTTATCTTCTAAATATAACAATGTTGTAATCACATTAAGTCAATTACCCTCACAATCATTGGAAGGAATGGTAGCATCATTATTATCTGAAGAAAAAATGACATATTTTGAAGACTCAAATATAGGTGGTCAACATGAAATTGCACTAATTTCAAAAGGTAAGATGAGAAGAACCAAGGGTTCAACATAATGTTTCTACTGTCACAAGATGGGTCATATATCATGGAATTATAGAACTCATGCTAGGGATCTTACGAATGGAAAAGAAACTGCAAACATTGCCAACTTGGATGACTTATCATAATCACAGAATGATGAAGAACTGCGAGATTCATCTCTCAAACTGTTCTAGAAAAGGGAAAGGGGTGGTGTTTTTTTTTTTTTTTTTTATGTCTGTTAATGTTTAAATTTTTTAATGTAAGTGTTTATGTAAAATATGAACTCTTGTATCTTGATATAAGCTGGCAACCCCGTTTTCAAGAACAAATGTTTGTATTGGAAGTCACCTTGTATACTTGAATGTTGAGGACACTCCATATCCAAACTATTCTTCTAGATACTGACGGATAGCCGAAAGCAGAAATCCGACAGATGAAGGCATGTTCATAGAATGCATCAATAATTGAGATCTTTTCTCATGGAAGCCCCGGTGATCCGAGATTGTCAAAATTGTCAATCGTACAAGTGCATGAATGACGATCTGAAACATTTATACTTTAAATGAGTGGAAATGAAAGCTTGAAGAAGAGGAAGAGAAATAGCGCAATCCAAAAGCGTCAGAGTGGGTGTATGCATTGATGAGGATCATGCTAGGAGAAGTGTTGTAACCGTTTCCGTTATGTAATTTGTGAAGTTTTGTAATGTAGGAATTAATAGGGGGTGTTAGAGATAATTCCTAATTAATTCCACTACTAGAGTTTATGGATTGGATTTGGTTAGCTGGAGGATGTTGAGATATTCTCTCAACCTCTCCCTCCAAGAGTGGAATGAGTTGGATCTCACAACACTTATTTAAGTGTGATGTATCTCTGTTCATTGTGTGCAATATACAAAATATTTTTTTGTGTGTATTCATGTCTCTCTGCTCTCATGAATTCTATTTCTTACAATTCGTGATTGCAACTTCAAGTAGTCTCCATAGACTAGCTTGTGCTGGCCACATTTGGAAAGCCTTTCTTTTGTGGCCTTTGACGTGTCAGTCAACCTATCATCAAAAGTTTCAGTTAGGTTAATATATACCACACTTTTATTTACATCCAAAAAAATTGAAGGTATTGAATTGAAATTGTAATTTACCTTTTGGGACCAAAGGGTGTTTTTCCTTCATCTATCAATTTCTTCTCCTTTGCGTCCTCAATGAGGGACTTCCACTACCTCTATGGAATCATTAGAGGATGTGAGTACCTATTGTTTTGTTTCAATTGTTTCCTATACATTTCTCATGTATATTTTAAATATTGGCCAGTTGCGACGGTGGCCAAGGTCTTATTAAATGTGTCTACACCAAAAAGGCTTTCAAGATAATCCATCAATTATTTTTTGAGGTTGGAATTATGATAATTCCACCTCTCCCATATGGTGGGCCCAAAAATTAGCAACTCCTTATCCTCCAAGGACCTATAAAAGTCATTATTCCCTACATGCAAAAATATTATATGATTTTTGTTCGCACCCTTTTCGTCACCTTGGTGAGAAAATAAGAGGTGCTTACATGCCCAGTTGGGTCTTGCTGAGTATGACAGCTATAGAGGAAAGAGTTAGAGAAAGAGAAGCAAAACTATAAGAAAAAATTAAACTAATACAAACTAAAATCATAAGCATATGGGTAGAGAAATAAAAAACACAAAAGGACCAATATCACCAATGTTTTTAGGCTGATCTATTGATGAAATCGAAGCACAATGAAGAAAGGGGACTATGAGTCCCTTCTTCCTCCAAAGGAAGGCTCTTTGACCCTCACAAGCTTTCTCTCCTTACAACAAGAAAAATGAAAATGATGATGAAAGAACTCCTAGCACATCCACTCAATGGAGAGGTGGATTGCTCAATGAAATGGTGCCAATGTGTTATTGCCAAGGAGTGTGTCCTTAAAAAAATCTAGGCAGCATAACATTACATGAAATTCCTTGAGAAAATGAGGTTTCTTCATGGCTTTTTATAGCATTGTATTGGGTGATTATGTAACTCCTTTGTAGTGTGAAAAGAGGCTCTTTAGGGATTTATTAGGTCTTTGACCAGCCTACCATGCGGATTCAGATCAGATTTGAGGGTCAAATCGGCTTGGGATCTGATCCATAAGTGGTTGGGAGGCCGACCAATTCAATAAATGCGTCATTTATCAAGTGTGGGGGTTTTTGCGCCAACAGTCGTGCATCGTGCGCGTATGCGCGCATGGTACGTTCCTGTTCCACGCATGTGCGCGCGCACCCAACTTCTATAAAGCGCTCTTCAATTTTTGGTTACTTTGTATAGTTTTTGACCTTTTTGAAATGCTGTGAAATCAATTCAGTGCCATGAATGACTTCATTAATGTTTGATGATGCTGAGTTCTTGTCGCCATGTGCGGACAAAATTTCAGTGATAACAGATGCCCCCTGATGGATGAGGTTAGGAGAAGACGTATAGCCAAAATCCATCAATGTTTCTTCTACTGAGAATGTTGTTGTAAGGGAGAGCAATAGTGGGATCGTTCAGAGCGATCCGTTGGAGAAAAAAAGGAACTGGTAGGATCCAACCTTCTGAGAGTTGTGCAAAAAAGAGAAAATTGTGTACAAACGAGGCGGGAATGCCCCATGCTCGTGTTATGTAACTCTGAAAAAACATGACTGAAGTGTTGGTGTAGACAAATGCAACGCCCTTGGGGGCGGTGATGACAAAGGCAGAAGACAATTTTGCAGAAGACAGTTTTATTTTGGCAGGGTTGCGTGTGGCCAAAAGGAAGCAAGTCGCCAACGGTGACAACAAAAGAAAATGTAATGACTGGAAATAAAGGCGTTTGTACAATAAATAATGAATAATTTTGGGGAGAAATGTACAAATATAGAAATGGGTGCCCCAGTTTGAAATGAGTTCCCCGGGGAGGGAAGAATTTTCTCAAAAAACTGATGAAGGGTGGGGGCCCCATTGGTGAGTTTCTGTATGAGGTAGGTGAAATGAAGATAGGTTCGCAGATGAGAAAACTGATGGTGGATGAAATGGAGGGTTCATGATCCTGCGGAGGTGCAGGTAAAACGAATAGAACCATAAAGAGATGATATGGGAGTCCATATGGGAAGCTACCAAAATGAGGAGAAGAAGTATGTGGTTGATTCGCAATATGATGAAAGGCTATCAGGACTCTGATCCCTAAAGGGTAATGACGAACAACATGAGTGTCAAAAAGTGGAAAAAGGATGTTATGAATGGGACAACTCATGTGGGTTAGAATGCTACCGGGTAACAGTACCGATGATGCAAATGGAGGCATGGGTACTGCAGAGTCGGGAATGGAGATCCTAGAGGTAAACATCAGAGGGAGTGATTGGAAATGAAAGTGCGATATAGCGGGAAAGAATACATGCCAGTGCTGAGTATATACCTAAAGGGGTGATGCCAAGGGATGAGGAGCAAGTACTTGCTCACATGAGAAACAAATACCTGAAGTGAACAATATCTAAAGAGAATCAAAGATATGAGTGTGTATTAGATAAATGTGACAATGTGCGTGCGTACCTAACCATGATATGAAAAAAGGCGTCTTGGGGGCTTAGGATGAAAAGTGACCCAGGGACAGTTATGATGTAGGTGGAGGGATGTTGATCCCGTGGCTGAAGACGGTTTGAAAAATGGACACCTTGGGCTCCCGGAATGGTGAGTGGAAGTTTGGAAAAGGGCCTATATATAGCTGTAGGGCCCACATTGCCACCTCATTTGTACCTGCTGCAATAGTGACTAGACGAGTAGATTTCAGAGGGGATTTGGAGATTCAGGGAGGACGAGATATCCGATCGACATTTTGCGAGTATCAGGTTAGTGGTCTGATCATCCTGCATATAAATAGGTTTTCAATTTTTGGGCAGGGTTTGTACGGAGGGTCGTACAAGGGTATTTAGGGCGTTTTTAGGGGGTGTGGGGCCCACATGCGCGGGCGATTCGGTTAAAGGAGCGCATATGTGTGTGCCTGTAAACCTAACAAATGCGCATGAGTGCGTGGTAGGGGGGATTTAAGGTGCGCCCTGGGGACGCACCTGTGAGTTGAACAGGCACACATCAGTGCGCGCCTGTAGGTTTGACAGGTGCGCACCGATGCACGTCTGTAAAATGCACAGGCGTTCGTAAGGGTGCGCCTGTGAAGTGAACAGGTGTGCACTAATGCGCACCTGTTCAGTGTATAGGCGCGCATATATGCGCGCCTGTGAAATGAACAGGCGCGCATGGGTGCGCGCCTGTGGGAACAAAAACCACGCCTAGGAGGCAAGGTTGAAGGGTAAAAAAAACGAGTCTTTTTGATGTTGTTGATGGTTATCTGAGCTGATATAGGACTCTGTGTTGGTTGCAGGTGGCCAACGGTGACGATGCCAGTGCGGTGGCGAGAGCGAGACTAGGCCCAGTTGCGAGATGATATGGCTATTGAGGAACCTGGGGTGAGAGCGACTTTAGCAACCTGTGGGTTGCTAAAGTTCTTTGAGTGCCTGTTGATACGGGAACAAGAGTATTTACTACAGTTCCTGCTCCAGATGTGGAGTCTGGAGCTGCACTGCTTCCTTGTGCGAGGAGAGTAGATCCCCTTCACTACGGTGGAGGATGTATATTTTCTGACTGGGCTCCCCTTTCGAGGAACGCCCCTATCGGCAGAGCCTGTGCTGCCGAGGGAGACAACCCTTGTTACCATCAACCAACGATACTATTCAGGTGAGAACTTCATGTCTGAGATGGTGGTGAGCATTAGTGCTATAGAATCCCTGGCTCATCATTGCATAACGACGATGATTGTAAGTGTATATGGGTCACTTGCGACCCAACGGATTAGTGGTGGCCAGCTGCTGGTGCTAGAGAGAGTGGTGGGTGATGAGCAGTTCGCGTGGGGACTGACGCTGCATGCACGGATGATAGCGTAGTTGGACCGTTGTCGGTCCACAGGTACAGCAGAGTTCACTTTTGGGTCTATCCTGGTAGCCTAGTTTTTGGAGAGGGTGCCGATGCTGCGCCCAAGGGTTCTGTTGGAGATGTCGGGGGCACGAGAGCCACGATTGAGGCGGTGGTCTACAGTTTTGGTTCGCCACGGTGGTGGCGAAGGTGGCCACTATTTTTCAGCAGATACGACACGGATATGGCGGCAGATGCCGCTGGTAGTGCTTCGGTACCCCTATGTTGGGGTTGACTTCCGGGGTGATCTGGATTTGGTGTTGCCTCCAGGGGAGGTGTTTGATCATTGAGGTATATTCAGTATTGTGTATGTTGTTGATTTATGTTGTCTTTTGAGATATCAGTTCATATGTATGTGATATAGATGCTGATACTATCTGTTTGTTTGTTGTTTTGTGCATGTGCAGATGTGGCACCTCGCGGGTGCGAGGTGGAGATGTAGAGAGCGTCGACTCGTCGAGAGCCGGAGAGACGACCGCAGGGAGAGAGACATCGGTGTGAGGATGTCGCGGAGCGACTTGCTGAGCCTGAGAGGGAAGCGAGGAGACACCAGTTCGATGACCCCGGTGCGGGGCCATCACATGCTCCTCCGATGGTGGCCGGAGTTGATTTTGATGACATACGACATCATCTGGAGATGGTGCTACAGGACGTGCCTGAGGGCATGTGGACACGTATCCAGGATGAGAGCTTCCTGGAGCAGTGTGTGGGGGTGTCGCCACCATGGCGGGCCATAGTGCGGCGAGCAGAAGTGCTTGCTGCGATGACGAGTGGACACCTGCTGCCTGGGTAGGAGGGTCCTGTGGGTGGTCCGCCACCGCCTCCTGGGGTAGGTGGTGGTGGGCCACCACCTCCTCCTGAGAGAGGAACGGGTGGTGGTGCGATAGAGGCGCCATGATGTATATTTTTTTGTTGTATATAGGCTGGTGAGCCGATTTTTGTACCGAGGTGCTGTGCTGGCCTGTGGGCACATGTATTTTTGTATGTAAACATTCGGATGGCCTGATAGGCCGTAATATATATATATATATATATATATATATATATATATATATACATATTTTGAGATCCTGATGTTGTCTACATGTGGTTATTGTTGATGATTATGATGATGTTTATTCTATCTATATGTTGTGATAGGAGTTGTGAGCTATCTTATGTATGTGTAGCTTGATGTGATATATGCCAATCTAACACCATGTTAGCTATTTGATCTGTTGTTTGATTCAATTGTCTTGGAATATGTGTAAATGTAACGGAATCAAAATGTCGAGATAACAGTCTAACCTGTAGGTATTTGCAAAAGAGGCATGGATCGCGTACACGGTAAACATTATTGAGCTGGAGAACGACTAGTTGAGAGTCGAGGAAGATGCTAAGGTGACGAATATGATGACGTTGGATGTCAGCCAGGAGGCAATGACCGCAGTGTACTCGGCTTGGTTGTTGGTTGCTAGCCCCAAGCATATGCCGCTTGAATGTAGCATTTCATGTGAGGCTGTGTATAGAGCCCAAGCAGCTGAAGCGAGATTTTCTGTCCAACGATTGGCGTCGTCAGCGTAACCAATGTGGTAGGCTGGTGGAGGAAGCATCTGTCAATAGCACAAAGGATAGTTTATATGAGAGGGGATGAAAAAGATTAAAAACACTAAAAAAAAAAAAAAAAGAACCTAAAGTAGAATGACTACTTCTAAGCATAAAATTTCTTAAGATATAACCCATTGATGGGTTCCTTGAGAGAGAGGCCTTTGGGGTAGGCCAGGATGTATGCGCCTTTGGTGAGGCAATGTTGGATAATGTAAGGGCCATGCCAAAGTGATTCGAACTTGCCGTGGCCAAAGGTATCATGAGCGATATCGTAAGCCAGGACGAGGTCGCCTTCACGGAATGAGCGAAGGTTGACATGGCGATCAAAGGTGGCCTTGGATCGTTTTTTAGCTACCTCGTTGTTATGTAAGGAAGATCGACGATCTTCATCTAGAGACTCCAAGTTCAGCAAGAGCTGCTCCATTAGAGAAGTGTTAGGTAATATCTCAATTGCGGTGCGTAGGGTGGGAATTTCACACTCGATGGGAAGAGTTTCCTCGACCCCATGGACTAAATGAAATGGTGTGAAACCTGTAGTGGTTTTTACTGTCGTTCGATAAGCCCGTAGTGCGGAAAATAACATATGATGCCAATTGGTTTTATGTTTATTAACCATGCACTATAACATGGTCTTGAGGACTTTGTTCATTGCCTCGACCTGTCCGTTTGACTGAGGGTAATATGGTGAGGCAAACTCGTGAGAGAAGCCTAACCGAGATGAGAGTTCCACGAAGATCTCATTCTTGAAGTGTTTCCCATGGTCGAAAACAAGTTGGAGTGGTACTCCAAAATGGGATATGACGTGGTTAAACAAAAAACGCGCTGCAGTGTCAGCGGTGTTGTTGAAAGTGGGCATAGATTCGGCCCATTTGGTGAAGTAATCAACGGTGAAAAAAATGTATTTGTGACCATTGTTGGAGGGGGGATTACAAGTCATAAAGTCTATGCCCCATTTACAAAAGGGGCCTGCAGTAATGACAGGGTGAAGAAGAGTGGGGGGAGCTCGGGCTTTGTTGGCATAGAGATGACATTGCTCACATCGTTTCATGGCATGAATGCAATCATGAAATAGGGTAGGCCAAAAGTAACCATCCCGGATAATCTTTTGAGCCGTGGATATACCCGAAAGATGGCCCCCACATGCACCACTGTGGCATTCGTTTAAGACTTTATCGACCTCGTCAATAGTAAGGCACCGACGAAGAATGGTGCCGACGCCCCACCGGTATAGGATGTCGCCAATGAGGAGATAGCAGGGGGCCTGATGGCGAATATGCCAACGAACATCTCATGATAGGTGGTTACCGAACTTTTGAGTTCGTAGGTAGATGAGAAGGTCGCCACACCAAGGATCATCTGAAGCGATGTAAAAGAGATGTTTGTCAGGAAAGTCGGTGTTGACGGGGGCACTGGTGGGGTCAGAGGGGAGGGCCGTGACAAGTTCAACGAGAACGAGGGCCTTCTTACTCTTAGGTGTTGAGAACTTGAGGTCGTACTCCTGAAGGATAACGATCCATTGAGCAAATTTGTCGTTGACTTGGCGATGGCTAAGCAAGTATTGCATAGGGTTGGAATCTGCGACGACCTTTGTGGTGCGAAGCAGAATGTAATGGCGCATTTTCTGGACTGCAAGGACAACTGCAAGAGCAAGTTTCTCTTCGTGTTTGTACTTCAAGGGTGGTCCTGAGAGGTTCTTACTAACGTAGTAAATGACGTGTTCACGATTGTCATCTCCGAGCTAGACGAGGATGCCAACTACTGATATAGCTGATGTTGATACGTAGATGATGTAGTCACGATTGTATTCAGGTGCACTAATTAAAGGTGCATTTGAAAGAGATGCTTTAAGATCGTCAAATGACTGTTGGGCATAATCGTCCCAATGAAAAGGGATGTCGTGACGTAGTAAGCGGAGGAAACCGTGTGCTCGTATGGTGTAATCGGGAACAAAGCGTCTAAGAATGTTAGCTTTGCCCTGTAGACTCTGAAGTTGTCATATATTCCGAGGAGGTGGAATTTCGGTGATAGCTTTGACACTGAGGGGGTCGACGGTAATACCGCTTTGGGAAACAATAAAACCGAGTAGGTTCCCTACGGTGACACATAACACACACTTGAGAGGGTTCAAGCGGATGTTGTACTGACGACACCGTTGAAAGATGATTCGTAAATCATCGAGGTGCTGGGTGAGTTTCTTGGATCGACCTGTGAGGTCGTCCAAGTAGGCGAGGATGATTGCAGCCAGATCGTGGAAGATGTATGTCATCGCCCATTGGAAAGTTGCGCCGGAATTTTTTAGGCCGAAAGGCATGACACGATATGAAAAAGTACCCCACAGGGTAATGAATGCGGTTTTATACTAATCAGTTGGGTGGATTTGAATTTGGTTATAGCCAGAGAATCCTTCCATAAAGGAGAGAGCCTCATGGCCAGCGCAGTCGTCGATAATTTGATCGATGAAAGGCATTGGAAAGTTGTCTTTGGGACATGCGTTATTGAGATCACGAAAGTCTGTGCAAACGCGGATAGTGCCCTATTTTTTGTTGACAGGTACAGGGTTGGAAACCCATGAAGTGTAACCGATGGGGTAAATAAACCCGGTCGTACGTAATTTGTCAATTTCGGCTTTGATAGCCGCGACCTTGGATGGGTGTAGCGGTCGCTGTTTCTGGCGAACTGGTGTGATGTCAGTCCAGGTGTCGATGCGATGCTCGACAATATAGGGATCGAGGCCAGGCATTTTCGTGTATGACCAGGTGAAAATATCCCTATATTCCTGGAAGAGAGCTTTATATGCGGCGATTTCCTGAGGAGTGCAAGCAGCTCCTATGATGATTTCCTCGATGATGCCATTTTTAACAGAAATGTTGATTTTGATGGTGGGGGAAATGTTGTCCATATTACCTTCTTCAAAAGCGTCGGGGGCAGGAATGGGATTGTTGAACCAATCTATAGGCCCTGACGGGATAAAATCTTTGGTTTTGATTGCGTAAATGGGGTTTTGGTTAGGAGGCATGAGGGCTTCTTGTGGAAAGAAGAGTGCACGATGATGTAGTGCATCCCAGGGAGAGTCTGGGCGGTGCAACTCTTCTAGTATTTCCTCGTCGCATTGGAAATGACGGGAATATAAGGGGTCGTGAGGAGTGATCTTGGTGACAGTTTGGTTTCCCCCTGATGGAGAAGCAGAGAAAGCAAGGCTAGGAAATGGTGAGGGTTCACTCGACATAAACCATATGTTGAAGTATTGAGGGGTACCCGTGGTGGTTGGGTGGAGAGTGTCCGTAGGGGAATGAGTAGGAGATTTGGGTGGGTTATGGGGTAAATCCTCAGATACATCATCTAAGAACCAAGGAGTCATTGGGAGTGCCTCGGGTTCAGGAGAAATGACATGAAGATCCTCTAGCGATGAGGTAATGTCAATTATCGCCTCTGCGGGTTGGTGACGCAGAGCCAATTGATGTTGCCTATATTCTAGGATCATAGGACACTGATATGTAAAATGAGCCATTGAATCGCAGAGAGAACAAGGGCATCTCAGATGTTCATTGACTGAAGTGGTGACATAGTGGATGTTAGTGATATTTGAAGAGGACGTAGCAGGGAATGGGTTGTTCTGGAAGTTCTGGCGCATAGCAGCTAATGTCTGTCAGAAGCGTGGAAGTGCTGGGCAATGATGGGTATAATCGTCGTACTCTAAATAGATAGCACAAGCATATTTGGTCCTCAACCCTTTACTACTGGAAGGGGTGGTGGTAGTAGTGGGACTAGCATTAGTGACGGGTGTTCTGGGAGTGTGAATGGGGGGGATTAAATTCCATAATTCAGGTAGGGATGGGAAATTGTTGGTTTGGTGGCCCTCTTTTTCACATAGTGCACAAGGTGGTGGGATGTGTGGAGGAAGTGGAGCGGTGGGATCTCTCTTCTTCCTCCTGCCCCCATCTGTAGCAGGGGGGGTAGGGAGTATGGGGGTAGTGGGGGTAAGGACAGGAATCGTCATGGGGAGGCCTTCCTGTGGAGGAAGGGATGGGCGAGGGACCATCTCAGGTGGGTGTAAATACCACACTGGGATTGCTAACACCATATTAGGTAGTGTGAGAGTTGCGGCTACCTGAAAAGATTCTATACTGAGTGGAGGGTAAAAGAAGGGGATTTGGGGGAGGGGTTGGGGAACTATCTCCCAAATGGGACTATGCCCCTGAGGGGATGTGGATTCATAGATTGTTGGGGTCGATGAGTGTGCAAGAGGCTCCGGTGGGAGTTGATCTACGACTATTGATATGTCAGGAATGACTGAAGCCTCCTGAGGAGGACTTGCATCCTCTGTGTGAGTTTCGTTAGATGAGATGACACAGACTTGATTAGCCAGGTGAAGGAGCGGTGGTGCTCCATGGTACGTTCCTAACAAGGATGGATCTTTAAAACTTATAGGACCCATGTTGACAACTGGATATGCGTCTTTGTTGGTATGGATGAGAGGAAGAATGTTATCAAGATTGGCAGATGGGTTTGGCTCATAATGGGAGACTTGGTCGATGGTTACGATCTTCCCGTTATGGGGGAATATGATTGTCTGAAAGATGAAAGATGACACTGCCTTCATAGAATACATGTAGCTACGTCCAAACAAGATATTGTAATCGAGCGGAGCGTTGATAACTTCGATGTCAATGAGAATAGTTTTTCTCCCGAGTTCAACGAGGACATTTTGGAAGAGCCCTTCAGTAGATGATGGTCATCCGTCATAAGCTCGTAATGTGATGTCAGAGGGTATGAGTTCTAGGGATCCAAGTTTCTGCCATACTGTTTTGGACATGATGCATGTAGATGCACCTTCATCGATGATACACCGATGAACGGTGATGTTCCGTATTTTTACTGGTATTTGAATAGTGACCACGGTGGGAAGACGAGGTTCGTTGTTGTCAAGATCAAAGGTGATGACTCGAGTATCTGCAAGGTCGACTGCCCCCAAGGTGGAAAGTAGTGATTTCCGCTGAGTAGGGAAAGTCTGGAGGACTTCCAAGACTGACATGGCAGCCGGGGATTGTGCTAATTTATCTACCAAACTATAGTTATGAGCTGCCCTAGCCTGTGGGTTGTGAACATTCCTGCGCAAGGGGATGCAAGGGATGCGTAATGGTGGTTTGTCGAAAGGGCAAGGGATTACCAACGGGGGTCCTGTCGGTGTAGGATTTGTCTCTGGAGAGATAGGAGTAGACTCAGTTGGTGTATGATACTGACGATTACGTGTTTGTAGAAGGATTTCTTCCTCACTGGTGAGGAGAATTGTACGTTCTGCTGGATTATTAGGGTTGTGGTATTGACCCACCGGAGGTGGGGGATGCTGCGTGTCCTGTTGGGTGTTTATCACACCTTGATGTGGGATAGGATTTTGCAGCATGACGGGAGGGGGTTGTTGCGCGTATTGTTGTGGTGCCTGCTGAGGGGCAGGTTGTGCAGGAGAAGGGGGAAGGCTCCCAGAGTCTTTCAACCATTTGAAATCAACGATCTGGGGGCAATGGTGAGTGTAATGTCCGAACTCACCACAAAGGGAACAAGGGAAGATGGTTTTAACATTATTCTGCCCTTGGCGTTTGTTGTTATTTCCCCCTTGGGGTTTTTGGTTCCCTTGGTTCTAGGTGCCCCCAGTTGGTTGGCATTGTGGGGGTTGATTCCCGCCTTGACCTGAGTTGTTGTTATTCCTGTTTCATCCTTTCTTCTTGGCATTGTTCGATGGATGGGTTGGATTGGTTGTGTTCAACTGTTCAAAATTTTGGTATTGTTGAGTAGCAGAAGGTTGAACAAAATTTACCCCCACATGTGGGTGTGGGGGAGCCATGGGTTGTGGAGGAATAGGAAATGGGAAGTATGGATTTTGTGGTGGTACCGATCCATAAGGTACATAGGAAGGTGTAGTGCTTTCACTAGTACTATAAACTGATGTTGAGGGAGTACCATTGTTTGTGGGAATAGGTGGATGTATGGGAGGTGTTGGTGGTGGTCCACTAATGGGTGGAGGTATAGCAACAGGGTATGGCTGTTGATAAGAGGGTGGGGGGTAATAAGGAGTTCCCCCATATATCGGCGGATATTGAGATGTTCCATACATCAGTGGTGGTTGGGGTTGTGGGCCATGGTGTGTGGTGGCACCGATTAGTCTGTCTGCTGAGTGAGACATCCCAGGTTTGTATTGGCCAAATGGCATAGGTTTTGGAAGATCAGGAAGTACTGTGTATAAGTACCCTGACTGTGCATAGATGAGGTCATATTGTTGGGCCTTACTGATGGCTTCCTCTTCATATTGAGGGAAGGTGGAAGTTACATCCTTACCAAGTAGAGAGACAAGTGATCTAAGAAACCAGTCGAGACATTGCTGCTTGGTGGTTTCTTCTTTACACAAACTACGTCACCTACGCCACTCTTGAATGTGGTCAGCGATGTGGGTGGCTGAGGTTTGTTTGAAGTTAGAAAATAGTTCTAGACCATTGTCATGGAGGATAGGTAATTGAAAGAAGGTAAATAATGCCTTGGCCAATGACTCAAAGTTCGCATGGGACCCTGATTTTTCTTCGACATACCATTTGGCTGATGGGACAGTAAGTGTGCGTTGAAATAATCGTAGTTTGATGCAATCATCCATGATGCTATTGGAAGAGCACCATAGATGAAAGGTCATGACATGGTTGGCGGGGTCATCCCCTGCCTTTCCTTCAAACTTTGGTATGTCTAAAGGAAGTTTTGTTGGCATTGCAGGCC
>JZKD02S0007986.1:14203-27163 GCA_000966675.3 Picea glauca | reverse complement strand
AACATGGCCACGTTAATGGCCATGGTCTAATGAATACTGCATATCGATCCTTCTACTTACGCAAGTTATCATCAGCACACTGTTGGCACTTCAAGTCACGGAGAATTTTTGGGTGGACGAAGACAATTTGCAAAAGCCAATGATAAGAACAAATAACAGGAAACAAAGCAACGGACAACAAACACTGCTAAGAGTTGAAGATTCTTTCTGGAAAATGATACACTTAGAAATCATTGTTTTTATCCCTCGATTTCCAGTATAGCCAAATTCCATCAATGAAAATGATCCGACTAGTGATTGGGGACGTATTAAAATATCAGTTTGATGCTGCATCCTGATGTATATTCTATCGAACAAAGTATTCTCATTATGTGCAATAACCAGCATGGACACTGGATAAGTTCAAAGAATAATCTTTTATTAAAAACAAAGAAAATCTCCATGTGGTTCTATTCCGTACGAGTTTTAGTTCGTTGAGTCAAAGCAACCTCAACTGCTCAAACTGTTCGGCGCACATCAACATCTATATCTGAGATAACAATAGCGATTAATTTTGTTAGTAATAAGAAATCCCAGACCGTTCTAATTCGGTTACAAAACTGAAAGAACCGTCCACTACAAGAAATAAAAGGAGCAGCACCCAGTAGAGGAAGGGAGGAGAATTCAGAGGTAGACAGAAATTTTCTGAAGGGATATTATCTCAGAAATAGAATTTAGAGAGAGAACTTAGGTAGAATTTTCAGAGTATATGTTGAGAGTGTTGGGAGGGTTTTTTCATTTCATTCTTTCATTATATTTTGAGCAGAGATTGACGAAATCATTGGCAACAGGTGGTTTTGCAAAGCAGCGAAAGGAATAGGTGAGGATAAGCTTGCTAGCCTTCACAAGGTAAAGGTTAGCTTGTTAGTTGTTGTATTTAGGCTCAATTTTATTTGGAACTAATCAGTGTCTGTGTGCAAGTTTTCTCCTTGCGATTAGTCACCATTGCTCTATTCTACTTCTAGTTCAACTCTCTTCTTCTTTTTTTACACTTGTTTTTTCTATTGTACATTTGTCTAGAAAGGCTAAAAATCATGTAGTTGACCCTATAAACTTCCAAATTTCAAAGATTTGTGATTTGTATAAGAAGTTCTTCTAATAAAAATCAATTTTTCTTCACTCTAGAATGTTTCTTTAAATTTTCTTTAAAATTTTTAGTTTTTCTTTTTTTTTATTTAAAAAAAAACTTTGATTTCAGAAATAAAAAATGTGTTGGACAAAATTCTTAAAAAGCAAATTAATTAGATTTATTGTAAGCAATCATTTTCATAAAGTTTATTCACTATCTAATTCGTGTACATAAACTTGGTTTATTTTTTATTTTTTTTATTATCTTCACATCCTAAACTTTAAAAAAGAAAAAGAACAAATTCATAAAGGTTTTATATGTAAATATCTTTTACTCATTAATTATTTTATTTTAATGTATATAAGCCATTTTGTGTCTTCACTATTTTGATTTATTATGTCATAGTCATCCTAACTTCTAAATAAAAAACATAAAAAGTTATATCAAGGAAATGTTGCCTCACCATATGCTTCAAATTAATGTTATAAGTTTTTTTTAATTGGGTTAATTTAAATCTAGTATAGTTTATTAATTTTTATAGGTTTTAGTTAGTTTTATTTAATTTAACTTTTGTTAAAATAAATAAAAACATTGCTTTGTTTTTTTTACTTTTTATTTCTATTTTTTTTTATTAATTTTCATTTTATTACTTTAATTGTATAAAATTTTACATAGAAATAATTGGATTATAGATAGCATAAAATCAAAAAATCATATAAAAATTAAAAAAATGTCAAAAGTTAAATTACAAGGCAAAGGGATTTATGCTTGGACTGTAAGTTAGTAGAATGTTAGCCTAGAGTGTAATGTGCGTTCTTGTCTGGGGCTTTAAGCCTAGGCTGATATTCCCGCTTCTTCTTGCCCAACCCTGTGGGAGGTTGAATTTGTTGATGTTGGAGACTTCTTAGTCTTTTCGTATCAACACCTTCCATTTTCTATAACGATATATTTTTTCCAAGGTATGTCTTTCCCACATTTCACATTGTTTTATTAAATGATGGTACTATGTTGAAGAGAAATAGGCCTTTTTTTAACTCACTCATGAAAGTGGTTTGTCAAGTTGCTAATAAAGGTTGTTATGATGTAGGTATGTTGTTGGTGTTGCTACTCTCAGCCTCATGAATTGTTGCTACTCCTAGATTCATGAAGTGATGCTACTCTTGGCTTCATGAAGTGTTGCTACTCCTAGCTTCATGAAGTGTTTCTACTCCTAGCTTCACAAAGTGATACTACTCCTAGTATATCATAGTACTTTTATTTACAGTCTATCGAAGTGTTTCTACAACTGATATGTCATAGTGCCACTATCCATGTCTTGTCATAATGCCACCATTTTGAACACAAACATACTGAAATTGTTATCCCCTATTTTCCTGCAAATCTGAAGGGAACAAATGTCCTTTCTACAAGCGGATCCGACTGGCCATAACAAGCACACCAATATTTCCCATGGATGGTAAAAATGACAGATGTGGAGTGATTTGTTGGGACCAATTTAGTACTTTTTTCTCGCAAACATATTTTTTTACAATGGATGAGGTGGAATTCATGTAATAAAAGGAAATTATTTTGAGACGATTGTTGTAACATAATTCTTGTTTAGTCGATAGTTTGAATGACTTGAGCATAGTATATTCTCAATATTGTTCTTAAAATGTTTGTTAAAGATTATACAAGCCAAAGAAGTGTATAAAATCCCTTCCCTCTCCATGAGAAATGGGAGGAGAAAAACTGATTGGATTGTAACTTTGAGCCATTACTCTGATTAATGCAATTTATGGTCTTCTAATAATCAAACCATATACATGGGATTGTTGTTTCTTTTGTTGTTGAATTCATAACACAACACTATATTTCAAGGAGGTAGGGCCCACTCCTAAAAACAAGTGTTATCTTATTAGTATAGGTATTTTTTTTAAGTAAATAGCTTATCAAGTGTGATATTATTTTATTGATAGTTAAACACTAATGCTAAATTTATGATTACTATTATAATATTGACTATAACATATTGTTGTGACCTTTGATTTATTNAACATGGCCACGTTAATGGCCATGGTCTAATGAATACTGCATATCGATCCTTCTACTTACGCAAGTTATCATCAGCACACTGTTGGCACTTCAAGTCACGGAGAATTTTTGGGTGGACGAAGACAATTTGCAAAAGCCAATGATAAGAACAAATAACAGGAAACAAAGCAACGGACAACAAACACTGCTAAGAGTTGAAGATTCTTTCTGGAAAATGATACACTTAGAAATCATTGTTTTTATCCCTCGATTTCCAGTATAGCCAAATTCCATCAATGAAAATGATCCGACTAGTGATTGGGGACGTATTAAAATATCAGTTTGATGCTGCATCCTGATGTATATTCTATCGAACAAAGTATTCTCATTATGTGCAATAACCAGCATGGACACTGGATAAGTTCAAAGAATAATCTTTTATTAAAAACAAAGAAAATCTCCATGTGGTTCTATTCCGTACGAGTTTTAGTTCGTTGAGTCAAAGCAACCTCAACTGCTCAAACTGTTCGGCGCACATCAACATCTATATCTGAGATAACAATAGCGATTAATTTTGTTAGTAATAAGAAATCCCAGACCGTTCTAATTCGGTTACAAAACTGAAAGAACCGTCCACTACAAGAAATAAAAGGAGCAGCACCCAGTAGAGGAAGGGAGGAGAATTCAGAGGTAGACAGAAATTTTCTGAAGGGATATTATCTCAGAAATAGAATTTAGAGAGAGAACTTAGGTAGAATTTTCAGAGTATATGTTGAGAGTGTTGGGAGCGTTTTTTCATTTCATTTTTTCATTACATCTTGAGCAGAGATTGACGAAATCGTCGGCAGCAGGTGGTTTTGCAAAGCAGCTAAAGGAATAGTTGAGGATAAGCTTGCTGAACTTTGTGAGGTAAAGGTTTGCTTGTTAGTTGTTGTATTTAAGCTCGATTTTATTTGGCACTAATCAGTTTCTGTATGCAGGTTTCCTCCTTGCGATTCGTCACCATTGTTCTATTCTACTTCTGACTCAATTCTCTTCTTCTTTTTTTAAGCTTGTTTTTTCTTTTGTACATTTTGTCTATAAAGGCTAAAAATCATGTAGTTGGCCCTAAGGACTTCCAGATTTCAAAGATTTGTGATTTGTATAGGAAGTTCCTCTAATAAAAATCAGTTTTTCCTCACTCTGAAATGTTTCTTTGAATTTTCTTTAAAGTTTTTAGTTTTCCTTTCTTTTTTATTTTAAAAAAATCTTTAAAAAGGAGTTGGACAAAATCCTTAAAAAGCAAATTAATTAGATTTATTGTACGCAATCATATTCATAAGGTTTATTAAACTTGGTTTATTTTTTATTTTTTTTATTATCTTCACATCCTAAACTTGAAAAAAAATAAAAAAATCATAAAGGTTTTATATGTAAATATCTTTTACTCATTAATTATTTTATTTTAATGTATAGAAGCCATTTTGTGTCTTCACTATTTTGATTTATTATGTCATAGTCATCCTCACTTCTAAATAAAAAAACATAAAATGTTATATCAAGGAAATGTTGCCTCACCATATGCTTCAAATTAACGTTATAAGTTTTTTTTAATTGGGTTAATTTAAATCTAGTATAGTTTATTAACTTTTATAGGTTTTAGTTAGCTTTCTTTTAATTTAACTTTTGTTAAAATAAACAAAAACATTGTTTTGTTTTTTTTATTTTTGTTTTTTCTTATTAATTTTTATTTTATTATTTTAATTGTATAAAACTTTACATAGAAATAATTGAATTATAGATAGCACAAAATCAAAAAATCACATAAAAATTAAAAAATGTCAAAAGTTAAATTACAAGGCAAAGGGATCTATGCCTGGACTGTAGGTTAGCAGAATGTTAGCCTAGAGTGTAATGTGTGTTCTTGTCCGGGGCTTTAAGTCAAGGGTGATATTCTCGCTTCTTCTCGCCCAACCCCACAGGAGGTTGAATTTGTTGATGTTGGAGACTTCTTAGTCTTATCGCATCAACACCTTCCATTTTCTATAATGATATATTTTTTCCAAGGTATGTCCTTCCCACATTTCACATTATTTTATTAAATGATGATACTATGTTGAAGAGAAATAGGCCTTTTTTTAACTCACTCATGAAAGTGGTTTGTCAAGTTGCTAATAAAGGATGTTATGATGTAGGTATGTTGTTGGTGTTGCTACTCTCAGCCTCACGAATTGTTGCTACTCCTAGATTCATGAAGTGATGCTACTCTTGGCTTCACAAAGTGTTGCTACTCCTAGCTTCATGAAGTGATACTACTCCTAGTATATCATAGTACTTTTATTTACAGTCTATCGAAGTGTTGCTACAACTGATATGTCATAGTGCCACTATCCATGTCTTGTCATAATGCCACTATTTTGAACACAGGCATAATGAAATTGTTATCCCCTATTTTCCTACAAATCTGAAGGGAACAAATGTTCTTTCTACAAGTGGATCCGACTGGCCATAACAAGCACACCAATATTTCCCATGGGTGGTAAAAATGACAGATGTGGAATGATTTGTTGGGAACAATTTAGTACTTTTTTCTCGCAAACATATTTTTTACAATGGATGAGGTGGAACTCATGTAATAAAAGGAAAATATTTTGAGACGATTGTTGTAACATAATTCTTGTTTAGTCGATAGTTTGAATGGCTTGAGCATAGAATATTCTCAATATTGTTCTTAAAATGTTTGTTAAAGATTAGACAAGCCAAAGAAGTGTATAAAATCCCTTCCCTCTCCATGAGAAATGAGAGGAGAAAAACCGATTGGATTGTACCTTTGAGCCATTACTCTGATTAATGAAATTTATGGTCTTCTAATAATCAAACCATATAGTACATGGGATTGTTGTTTCTTTTGTTGTTGAATTCATTACACAACACTCTATTTCAAGGAGGTAGGGCCCACTCCTAAAAACAAGTGTTATCTTATTAGTATAGGTATTTTTCTTAAGTAAATAGCTAATCAGGTGTGATATTATTTTATTGATAGTTAAACGCTAATGCTAAATTTATGATTACTATTATAATATTGACCATAACATATTGTTGTGACCTTTGATTTATTAATTCTCTTAGATCCATACTACAATCACATGTTAGTTATACATGTACTAAATGTAAATTGCATCCTTCATATAATTTGCACATAAGTTGTAAACAAATATGATCCCTAGTTGATAATTTAATGTCTAGTAAAGTGATTGCTTCTCTTGATTGAAAAGAAATTAAACTTCCCAACATGTGGACTAGCCCCTTTTCCTATGTTTTGATTACTTGTTTCCTTCCAAGGGAGAGGCCTCTACTTCACCAAAAATTGAGCTTACACTGGTATGTTCATCTTCATGAGCAGCTTGTTTCTTCTTCTTGGGCATGGTTTTTCTCAATCTAGTTACCACCTTTCCCTCGACATGAGAGTCTTGATTTCCATCAATTCCTTCTGAAATTTCTTGCACCCTATTAAAAAGTGAGGCTTAAACAATTGATAAAATATGGGTAGTGAAAAAAACTTCTGGATCAAATCTGTCGAGGGATTCTACTTCTCTCATATTAAAGGATTTGAAGAACCCTTCCATATTAGTGAGACTTGAAAATCTTTTGATTGTGATATCAACAATTTTAAATGGCATGGCAATAAATTATTGATTTCTCTTATTTTTAAAGGACAAGGACCATGTCCTATACTATTTGCACAACTCATACGCCAAAAATATATCGCATACATACTGAGAAAGAAGTAGTAGTTTCCCATCGAAACAAAAGAGACCTATATGTGTGAACTATTCTTAAAATACAAACACTCCTTTCCCCTTCAGAAATTCCATGGATACTTTTGTAATCCTAAACATATCAATCCATGTAAGAATGCTTCTACACTCCTTGAAGAAGGAATACTAGAATTCATAAAAGTAAAATGGGGCCTTGTGCTTCCAAAGTGCGGGATACCAAAATTGGGTGGGCTCCTTCTCAAAATTGTCATTTCCCCTTGGGGGAATTTCCTAAAATATATTACAGTAATCAAGAGACAAAACCAAATAAGAGGCAAGGTAGAACCTCTTGGTCTAAATGAAACAATTCAATTGATGGGAGATCTTGTTTTAGATGACTTGGGCCCAATCAAAGATGGTTCCTATATTTATCGAGTAATGGAATAAATATAGGACATACCTGGGGACATATGTTTTTGAAGATTGACCCACCAATTGTGTAAAATGACAGGAAAATTATTTAAATGGCTGAGACAACATGCATGTTTTGATTTCATTGATGTTCAAGAATATGACCAGGAGCTGGACCAAAAATTCCTTGAGCAAACTCATGCCACCACCTTGAGCGTCCAAAAAGGAATATGTTTCAGGAAGCTTCAAGACTCTATCTGGTGTCAAGAGGCGTATAATACTTATGAAATCATTTGATGTTAAAGGGATTGGATTTGTTCCACTTTCCTTAACCTTAATGAGCCAAATCTTTGAATCAAATCTCTTAGCGCACCAAGTGACTAGTTCTCTAAAATCAAATTCCTCAAGCACGCATCCAACTTTTACTATCCCTAATGTCTATAATGTTTTCTTAAGTTTGTCTTCCTAAGATAGCTCAGAATAACTTTTATATGCTATAGACCACTAAAAATACCTACTTTCATGAGCCAATGAATTCATCATGTCTCCACATAATGGTTCTTTCTTCTTCTTTTTCACCATATTTTTCCACTTTCAATGCACCTAGGTACATGTGAGGATTATCTGTATAAATTTGATTTTGTATTTGATATGTACCCCTTAATCACAAACTAGGGGATAATTCACTATTCAAATTTGCCCCTTTGTGCATTTGGTACATGTGGCTCATTAAATGGTAACTATCATTCACATACATGATGAATAGGGGAAATGTGCAAGAATTAATCCTCATTAATTAACAACAATTCTTCTTATCACGTGGGATTTGTGTGATGGATATGTTAGGATTACCTCACGAAAATCAATCATATCTTATGTGGAATATGTGCATAGGATTACATAGCATGTGGGTGCAGTAATTAGGAGTATGGTGTGGCATGCAGTTTATGGGAGGAAGGATTATGTTGGGGGGAGGGAATGTCAGGTGTTCCTTCCACGTGATCCACTGAAGATTCTACAAAAAATATGTGGGTTTCTAGATTGCAAGTCTATGGTATGTGAGAATGCAGGCTTGAGGGCTTGTGTGCTATGAGATGTGGGAATGCAGACTTACATGCTTGTGAGATGCGAGCTTGTGGGTGCAGGATGTGGGCTTGTGAGATGCTAGAATATGGGTATTACCACCCTGCATTCACAAGGAACAATCATACATAGGTAAAAGGGGTTAAAATGTATCAACGAGACTATGCAGTAGTGAAGGCGATTCCTAAGCCTAGAGGGTGAGTACAGTGAGGAATATATAACTTAAGGATGCATGTATCTTGAATCATGAGGGAGTGTTAGAGTTTGAGTTCTTGAAACCGCAAGCCTTGTGTTGTGCAGGTTGAGGGGAATGGGAGATTACTAGATGGAATTTTTGTATGAGTCAATAAACTATGAAATGATTGCAGCTTGAGTTATTACATCCACAAATCTGATACTTCTTGGATAGCCTAAGGGGATGTAAAGAAGAGAAGGAGATACACTTCTTTGGGTTGTGCAAATAGAGGGGAATGATATTTTGCTAGTTGGAATTGTTGTAAGTGCATTAAACTATGAAGTCATTATGTATGTAAACTTGTATAATATTGTGCATTGGGAATAATGAAAAAATAATAGGGAGGGGATGCAACATCCTTGTCTTAATCCCCACATATTGTAATGTAATTTTACATGTGTTAAATAGGTTGGTGAGTCGAAATTTTTTGGGCCAGAGAGCCTAGTATTGTAATCTATACATACATTCATTAAATAAAAATACATCAATGGATATAATATCATATGGACAATAACATTGGGGGCTATGATTCCACAATAAAGGGGGATAAAGTGGGTTCAAGGGGAATTTCGCATGCCTAATGTAACGAACCCAATCGTTACGACTCCGAGCGAAGTGAAAAGTGAAAAAAAAAATTGGCAGGAAGGAAACGACAACACAATTAACCCACACCACCTGACGACGAACACCACACATGAAGATCAGGCAACAGAAAACAACGACTCTACACACTATCACATCGAGCAACTGGGTGAAACATGTGTAAATCAAAGAAAGAAATGACTACCCGCCGGACACACAACATGACAATGCTTACAAGCTAAGGAAAACATCCACAATCCCAACACAACGAACTTGACGACTAGTCACTAGAACCTCTATGGCACACAAAACCAAACGCATGAAGGCGTTACAACCCAAGTGCTAACAATGAACTTACAACTATCAAACAACACCCACAATGGGAAGCAAATACTCCCACCAAGTTATCAATCGCCTCTATCCAATAGGGCGCGCCATGATCCTCTCATCAGGAATCATGTCATCCCTAAGTAATAGGTGTGGCAATAACTCTGGCACAACATAACCTATCTGTACCAAGGACTCAAGATAAATCCAATGCGCTAGAAGCCGAAATAACTGACAAGAGGACTACACCCACACCCCCAAGAAACATGATGACAAGATGCAAGATGATGTCATTCAAAAAGAAAATGAGCAAGCTATTACACGACTTCACCAACAAACTAAAACCATTAACTATTAAGAAAGATGTCTAAGTGTGAAGGAGTGAATTGTTACCAAGATACTATGGTCATAAATGTTATCATAAGGTAAACTGAGTTAGGAACTAAACAACATCAAGAAACATCGATTAACAATTACCCACTATCCATTAAATTAAGTGACTACTGATCTATGTTGCTTATATAATAATCAACTTGCTATCTAATTTAACAAGTCCTAATTAATCAATAAATACAAATATAAATTAACAATTTAACAATACATAACAATATTAACAATATCAATATATAACGCTATTAATATAACACTATTAACAATATAAATATATAATGCTATTAATATAACACTATTAACAATATCAATATATAACACTATAATTATAACACTATCAACAATATTAATTACAACATGTTGTCTAACAATATTAACAATATTAATGTATAACATGTTGTCTACTAAATGCCATTCGGTTGTCGTTCTTTATTCCATTAGATAAACACGTTGTCCTTCAATTATATTTTAAATTAGTAGTAAGTATCTATGTGCAATCAATTATCTACGAGCTTGCTAGGTATAATACATTCAATATTAAATCACCATGGGAATGCTAATAATGTTGTTCATTATACACTATATAATTGCTGACTATTATTATACATCACCCATATAAAAAGGGTTGTCAATTTAATTATGATAACGGTCAACACTGTCATACAATCAATGTTGTCAAAAATTAAGATTACTGTCAACGTTGTCCTTAAACATTAAAAGTGTTGAGTAACAACATTTACTATCATCGTATTAAACCTATCATAAAACACAATTACCAAAACATGTGAAACGTTGTTTCTAAAATTACAAATCTCTGGCACACCTCATACATCCAACGTTGTCGCTAAAAATAAGGAAGGCAATGGTGATATCGTTGGGCAAGTTATGACAAGACTAAGTGGAAAGTGGTAAGGCTATGTGTGAAATCGCTGCAGAGTAATAATTTGCTAACCAACTGTCGAAAGAGTATTATTGGCTATCATTATTATATCACGGAGTAGGATAATGATGCGTATTATATCGCTATCCTAAAATCAATGCATCTACTATGACATCTGAACTATATCTCTATGACATGTGCTATCCTATCAATAGCCATCAATTATTTATTGCATTACGGTGATAGCAACATAAAATCACAATATAACTTTCAATTTCTAAATACAACTGTGACAACATCATAAAAATTGCAATATAACTGGGATAGGAAAATGGTTGTGATTACATTAAGATGATAGTCTCATAAAATCGCAATATAACTGTGATAGCATATAACTGTGATTACATTACGGTGATAGCCAAATAGGGGTTGGGATACATTTAAATGGGAATGGAGTTAAATAAATATAAATGCAAGCATATATAAACGAAATCGGATATTAACACAGCCATTGATAGCATCCATCCACTGTCAATTAAATGTTAAAAAAAAACATTGATGTAACAATAATGAAGTCGCTGGTAGGGTTGTGTGTGGTTGGGGATGTCTAAAACGTTGCCAGGCAAGTGAATGGGTGTAAGTGATCTTCGTTTGGCCAATTTAAAACACCTGGTAAATTCACCATCAAATATGATAATACACATAAAGAAAATTGTGGTTGAATATATTGACATGCAGAGTATATTCACCATAAAATGTATTAAAAACACAGCATTCCAGGTAAAGAAAAAAATGTTGTGGTTCAAGTGTGAAAACGCAAGCATTCCAGGTAGGAAATCGCTATTTTTTATCATGGAGAACGCCTAGATATTAAAATTAAATGCCCAGGCATTAAAGCATTGGGTTTAACACAAAATCGTGGTAAAAAAAAGGGAAATCGTAAGAAATTAAGGACTCAAATCTTAGCCAAAATATAGGTAAACTGCGGTATAATATTGGTAATAATCTCAGTCAATGAATAATAAAAAAAATGCAGACACACAATCCCTGTAAAGAACTATCCTTACTATATAATCGAATTGGCTATACAAATTCACAGTCAACCTATAAGAGGCTAAATAAATTCGCAGTCCTTTCATGAAAATTGGTGGCTGTGAAAATTTGAATGGCCATATAACTCGTAGTCAAAAGGTAAATGGATTTACCCATTTCACAGTCAAATAGGTAAAAAGAGCGCTAGCATATAATCATTTACTGTCAATAAATAAATTCATTTGCAGTTACCAATAGCTAAAAACAACGCTGAGATTCTTCCATTCAAGAGATGGGAACTGATAAGAAATATCACAGAGAATAAAATACCCTCCGAAAATGCAGAGGTGATATAAAAACGTAGAAGGTATTGAGTTGATTGCATAGAGAAAAGAAAAACAATATGCATAGGTATTCAATCGCAAGAAGGCACAAGACAATCATTCAACCAGGAACAATCAACAGGGGTAGACAGCTGGGCAAAAAAATCCTTTGCTCATCATCCACACACAGAAAACCAGGGCATTAGAATCTATAGGTCGCTATGCACTGAAGTGATGACCATCGATTCGGCTCCTGGTCAACTGCTCAGGCGTGGACTGATGATCTAGGGATGAGGATGAAAGATAAAGCACAATATCTTCATAATAATCAATAAAAGAAAACAAAACAGTCATAACAATCAAGGATCGGTTGCCAAGGAAATCAATTCAATGCAGCGAGCGTAAAGCTATGATGATTTTAAGTTCTTGATTAAAAACTCTGAGTAAAACACATTATTTTTTTTTTTACACAAT
The DNA here is from genome assembly GCA_000966675.3 of Picea glauca. Lineage (NCBI taxonomy): Eukaryota > Viridiplantae > Streptophyta > Pinopsida > Pinales > Pinaceae > Picea > Picea glauca. The sequence goes on along the minus strand of JZKD02S0007986.1, from coordinate 14,568 downwards.
AGAAGTATAGTAATGGAAGCACAAGAACAATATTTGTAATATACTAAATATAAAATGTATGTAGAATAGAAATAAAATGCTAGAAATGGCAGAATAACAACAATATAACCAGAACATTCACCACAATAGCACTGAAATGATAAGAGAATAATAACATAAATAACACTTTGAATCTGAAAGCAATGTTCATAGGCCTCTTCAAGGGGGCAACCTCCAGTTGAACAGAGCTCTATTACAATAATATCCAAGTTAGGGTTATCATACCCTCGACTCCTATTTATACTAAAAAGAAGCATCTAGAGGAAGATCCTTCTAGAAGCGGAAGCTTCTATTAGGTCTTCTTACATCCACCTTATTCTATTTTA
>JZKD02S0007953.1:13571-26137 GCA_000966675.3 Picea glauca | reverse complement strand
TCTACCTGTGAACTCAGCATAGGTGACAATATGGGCATGACCCAGAGTGGTCATCCCGTGGTACCACCAGTCCTGTGCCTCACCCTCCAAGTGCAATGTCGCCAACTTAATGGCATCAGTCTTTGCCATGGGGTTCAGCTGGAAGTAGGTGTTGAGCTTCTGCACCCAAGTTCGTGTAGTGCACTTCGACGTGCCATCGAAGTATGGTAAAGTGAGCTTGCCCACTGTGCGCTGTAACTCGTAGCTCTGCGTGGGGCCCCTGTTGAAGAACCTCGGCCTGTTTCTCCCCTTGAAGCTACAAAACTCGACAAAAGTCATAGCTTCTATCAAATCTGGATCCATGGCCTTATACTCCTGGAAATAAGCTGCTAAGGGCTCGTCCTGCTCTACCTGCCCTCCTGTGCCTATCTCCGGTGGTCCTAAGAACTTGGGCATGGTAGATCTAGGAATCTCACTGTAGTCGTGAGGGCGGTTTTGAGGGTTGGTCCTGGAAGCGATCACCTCAACATGAGGTCTGTGTGTGTTTTCCCCATCTTCCATTTGCCCTCTCTTGCTGCTCTCCCCCCTTTCTTCACCATGCTTGCTCCCTAGAGCATAACCTGTGATTCTGCTCATGAACTCTCGGGTCTCTCTCTGGCCCTCTACAATATCCTGTAAGGATTTCATAAGCCCTCTGATCAAACCATCCTCTCTGTCCTCTGGCAGATTTGCATTGTTTCCTGGAGTGCCCTGCATGTCTTCTTCTTTGCCCTCTACGCTCCTATACCTCCTGCACCTATAAGTGATGTTCTGTATCCCTTCCTCAGTCATCAATGTCGCCCATAGCTGGCCAAGAACATGCTCTGATACCACTGAAATATTCTATGTTGAAAAGATTGAGAAAACTCTTCCAGTTTGGTGTTGGACTTTCGTCAAACACTTTGCATACTGTTATAATTGACTGTTGTAGGTGAATTTAAATGGACAACGGTATTATTTCTTGTTTGCTGGCTGAATTGTTGATGGGTTTTGACTCCTTATACCTCCCCAATGAAGAGCATATTGTATTGTTTTGATTTTTAAATAGACCCATAAAATAATAAAGAAGGAAGTCACATTTTAATGAACCAAATAATCAAACTTCAACACATACGAATGAGCAATTTAACCCAAACGCAGACAGATTTTATTCAAATATTAATGATGAGTTTGAGACAGTCCAAAGAGCATGAAATACCTCCCAACGATGGATAGGATGATGGAGGCCTGAACTGGAAGTTTTTTTATACACACAGCAATGGAAGGAAACCAAGTCTGCCACACGATTTGTTGGTATTGGGACGGCCTCTGCAGAGTTTAACCAGCCAGTTGATGGGTCGATTTAGCAGCCTCCTCTCAATCCTTTTCCCTTCGCCTTATGGTGTAATTCTCCCAACCAAAGCTGAACCAGCCTCCACGACTTCACTTACCTCTCACGCAACACCAAGGAGGAGTACCCATAGTGCGTGGGGAAATGGAGAACACGGCCAGCAATTAACACGCTGCCCAGAGTTGCAAACAGCAGAAATACACACCCAAGATCAATCTCATGCAATGACACTAAGGCTGAGAAGATGAAACACTCAGCAGCTAATGGGAAACGCAGCCAGATGATGAGAAGTTCGCCCAGCTCCAGGGGAAAAATGCCCAGCCTCCCACACGTGCCAAGGAAAAACGCCTTCCCTCTTCACAAAACTGAGATGGGGTTCCTTGTTCGAAAAATACCTTCTGAATCACAATGCCAATGTCTGCAAATGAAAAGCTTGAATGACTTCTTCAATTCCACGGCTTGGGCAGATAGTTTCACTGCCGAATTCGAGATTCCATGGCTAGGGCAGATAGTTTCACTGCCGAATCCGAGGTGCCGAATGGGTTTCTAACTGAAACCCTCGCTTGCTCACCGAGCTCTTCTCCCAAACTCAATTTTTAAAATGAATAGTCGATAATCCTTTTTCCCCTTCAACCGTCCTTTTATTTTTTCACTTGTCCTTTTCTCCATTAAAATATTCATTTAATTATTAATTGGAGAGAAATACCCTCAAAGAGGGGTTTAATAATAATAAACTCACTTTTCCTAAGTTTTCACTCTATAATTCGAAAGTGACTTTACCAGTATCGTTTCCCTAGCTCACCCGTCTAATGGTTTACGGGAAACTGTATAAACCATCACGGTATCCCGATTGCCTAGGAAAAACGGGACATTACAATTTCTCATTGATCAATATTTTTCTTGAACTAATGTTGTATCTTTGATCAATTTCCTTCAGTTTCTCTTTTATGAATTAATTGGTTATGGTTAAGACTATAATTAGTTCTCCTCTCTTTTCAGGTATTTTTCTCTGGTTCGTCCTCATGCTATCCTCAAAGCTTAATATCTGTCCTTTGATGAAATTTATACTTATCTGACATCAGGTCTTAAGATTTTTGGTTCGTTGCTTCAATGCAGCTGAATTCCATGATGAATATTGAAAGTGATGTGCAAGTTCGTGCTGCTGGGGGCCTTCTTGCTATACTACAACAAGAGATGCTTGTTGACACTATTGAAGTGAAGGAATATGACACTGCACCAATAAAAATTGACAGGGTTTCAGAGATCTCATTGTATCCACTCTAACATATTCATCTGTGTTTTACTTTAAAGCCAAATTATCTAATATGGCCATGGGGAACATTAAAATCCTTCCATCAGCAGCAGAAACAAATTTCTGAAAATTGATGCTGCGGGTCATGATGCCTTGCAAATTTTTCAAGTTGATAAGCATCCAAGCAGCATGGGTATTGGTAAAGCCAAGGAAGGGTAGGGTCCTGCATGATAAATAATTGGATTTTATTTGCAAGCAATATGAAAACCTGATGTATTGTTTCTTTTGTGCCACAGATTTTCTTTATTTGGCATGTTTAACAAGGTATTTTCAGCACTGACCTTCAGACATTTTGTGATTTGTTACTGTTGAAACATTCATTCCAAATTATTGCGATAGAGAATCAATTTGATGGAATTGTTGTTTGTGTTAAACTCATTTTCTGAGTTTGCAGTGTGTCACCATCATGGGCCGACGCCTTTTAAGGTAATATATGAAAATTTCAATTGTGTTAAAGTTTTAGGATTTGAATTGTCATAAAGAACAATTAATTTGGCTTATTTACGGTCTGGCTAACTGCTATAGTAGCACTGCAAATTTTTTATAATGTACTTAAGGACCAAGAATTGATGCTTAAGGACCATACTAGATCTTCTCATTTGGCACTTTTGTTATAGTGTATAATTAATAAATGTTTTCTTCACTCCAGGACTTGGTTCTTAAGGCCTATACTAGATCTCAACATTTTGAATGATCGTCTCAACACTGTATCCACAATTTATTTATGCATCTTGTCTGACTTTCAGCCAAGGAAGGCAATTTTGCCATTCATTTATACTAGAACATGCTTTGTTTCTATAACTTTACAACATATATCACTGTTCCATCATTGTGATGAAATGATGCCTGCCCTGCATAACACTTTGAAATCTGTGAAAGATATTCCACGTCTACTCAAGGTGCCTGCTTCACATTTATTACATGTTTTAAGAATTTATTATTTTCTGTAAGGCTGAAGCTTCACTGGATACCAGAGATCATGTATGGATAAATTTTATGCACAATGGAACTTATTTAAGGATCCTTTCAAGATAATGTAAATAGCTGGTCTTACCTTTTCCACATTGGTATCCACCTTCATCAAATAACTGTAGAAGCTTTTTTCTCTCTTGAATTGATGTTCTAATATTGACTGTCTATTACACTGCGACCTTTTGTATATATCAAATTCATGTACTCAAAGAGAGTACAATATTGACAAGTTTGTTAATCACAAACCATGCTGACAATTTCAAGATCTTTTGGGTTGGTTTGTGTGAAATGTTTTAGTTCTATATCTAAAAAATTGGAGGCATCATTGAGTCCTTGTTTTCCTAGAAATTTCATGTCTGCTTAATACTTGCAATGGAGAATTTTTGTCAATGTATTCATGGTTTGAATTAGTCCAAAATTTATTCCTTTATCCAGGTCACAAATTGGTTACATTTTCTTACCTATGATGACATGCAATTAGAATTTTTCTATAAACACATATTATTCACAGTTTCAATATACCTTGCTAACAGAAATTGAGTTGCTTTCCTTTAGAAATTTAGGTGTCCAGGTTCTCTGTCGACATCTGATGATTGGACAGCACTGTCAAAGGTATGATTTTTGTTCTTCCTCTCCTAAATTCATGATCGTGTGTGTGGATGTGACCACTCACTTGCACATGGGAAAATATTATCCACCCTACAGAAATTCCACCCAGAACCATGAAGTGAGAGGTAGGGCAGGTTGGAACCATGAAACTGTCATGGTTCCAGCCTGCCCTATCTGTCACTTCATGGTTCTGGGAAGAATTTCTGTTGAGTGGATAATGGATGCCATGCACTTGCATGTGTATGTGTGCTCATGGTCTTAAAGAACAAAGTGGCATTGTAAATACTAAAAAGTAAGAAAAAACATTAATATAAAAAAATAATGAAAGATGTAGTGGGATAAGTGAAAACAACAAATGGTAGCATACTTAAGATTTCCTAAAGAATCTTTGACCCCACTATAATTCTATATAATCGCTGATTATGGAACAGTAGAATGATTTTAGTAAGGTTGTATAATCTATGCAAAATCTTGTAACTGCAGCTAGAAATAAAGAAAAATGTATCAATTTCTCTTGATAAAGATGTCATTTGGTTAGGACCTATCTCTTCCCCACTCAAGACGCATCATATCTTATTACTGTCAAAGTTTACAATCCTTTTTGAAAAGGGGTGGCTTCACCATAATGAAGTCAATGTAGTCTATGAGATCTTTATTGTGAGATTCTAGGCGACTCACATTTTGTTCAATCTTCTTTTTCGTGCATCTCCTAATAACTATTTTTTACTATTGAAATAAGTTTACTTCAGATTTATTTGTCACAAGAAGCATCTTTCTTTGTCGCGTGTATCATGTAAGATTCCCTCTTATACTGCTGTTGGGTTTTTGTGTTACTGCTGATATGTTTTGTGTTTGCTTGGTTCAGAACTTTTGTCAAACAGTTCACTGCTGATATGTTATGTGTTAACTGCTGGTGTATTTTAATGCTTATTTGGTTCAAGTCTTAGTAATTCAAGAAAATTTCACCTTGGATCGTTCACTATTTAATGAAAGAGAATGAAGATGTATTCTTTAAAACTTCATTCATATGCCCAATTCAAGTAGATCTAAAATATGAAAAACTTGGAAATTTTGCCTGCAGAATTCCTGAACTAGCAAAGTGGAAAAAATAAGTTCAAGATCACGAAATGTTCTGAGTAAAAGCAATGATTTGGCTCAGTAAAGTACTAATATGCTAGATCCATGCATGGATTTGGAAAATAAACACCTTAGATCTAACAAATTGCAAAAATCAATTTAAGTCAAGGCATCCATTGAAATATCGACCTGCATAAAATCCAAGTTGATAGCTGGATATGAAAGAATTAGCTCAAATAAACTTGGAAATGCAACCTAGCTGTAAAAATTGAAAGCTACAAACCCTAGGTTGCTTGTAAACAAAAATGAAATGGAAAAATTTAAATGAGATGGCTGAAAATTGCAAGGAAGATCAGTGCCTTGTCCCACTTGGGCAATTGTCAGTTGATCAAACCTTAAGTAACATTCTTATATCTTCATGTCATGTTCCCATTTTTGGGTTCCCCTGTTCTGCAGTGGAAATGACTTCCGTGGCTTGTCAGTGGAGAAAAAGGGAGTCAAAAGGGGTTTATTTAATGTCACTTAGTTAGGAGATGTTATGTTTTTAAAGTGACATTAAGGAAATAAAATAACTTTAGATTAATAAGTTACCTAAACATTATTAAAGTGACTTTTAATTTTAAAGTGAAAGTAAAAGGGGAATAAGGGTCATATTTGATTTAGTCAAATACGGGAAAGTTCTAGAAGGCATGGCAGAAGGATAAAATGAGAGGTAGCGCTTCACTTTTTCATTATGTTTTGGATTGATCTCTTTGGAGTTCTCTTGGAGCTAGGGTTTTTATTAGGGTTTTGGAAAAACCCTTCCATTGTAGTTTAGTTTCTGTGGTGCAATATCCACCCTAGCTAGACAAGGAGGAGGATCCATCCTAGATCTTCATTGGAGCTTCATCTTGTGTTTTGATTTCAGTTTTGGGTTGTAGTGATCTGCTTGGAAAGGTTGTGGCACTTGGAGGGTTTGATCTCATCTGTTGAGGAGGCCACGACATGATTCCAGGTTTTTGGCTCATATTGTGTGTTTTCCATTGATGTATTGCAGCTGCCCTAGCAGCCTTTGTAATGTTCATGACTTGGTTAGTCTAGGAAACGCTACTAATGTGTGTGTACGATCAATTGTTTACAGCATATAGATGGTCATACAAATAATAAATGCGACAAAGAACTGCAAAGTTTATATTATGATATCTCTGCGGATTACAAAAGGCCGAATGCGGTTGAATAAAATGACAACACTCGGCTAGATCAAAACACAAAAGGATCTTAGCCGGAATACAAATAAGCAACTAAAAGATAATACCCGGAATATGTGAGCACTRCRGGATCAATGCATGCGCTGGAACTAGGGAAGCTCGTACGGTAAYTGYTGGAAGTCTGGAAAGTTCGCCCTGGGAGMTAAACCTCTYGGAATGGCCTGGGAACTGTCCCAAATGATGYGCCCTGCTCTAGTTCTCAGTACTAGTAACTGTCGGACCCCTCTGCTGGTGGGTTTGGACCCCGGATRGATCCCTCTGCTGGTGGGTTTGGACCCCGGATAGATCTCTCTGGGGGAATGCRCCCCTCTTTCTCTGGAAAAATGCGTCCTAGTGATTCCACCGTCAGAATCGGACGAGATGTGTCTCAAAATGAYCGCCTTGGTCTACTGGGAAATGGTTCAAACAACAAAGAAGAAATGGAGCCTTTGRACAAACTAGAAGATGTAGAGGCAAGTCTTCCATTTGATGAAGATATCYGAGTACTTGAAGCTCCTGCACAGGAAGAAGTGAGCAAGGTGAGTTACTTCCCTTTCCAAGTTTTTAAAGATTCTCTATCTTGTGATATGGAAGRTGAAGAAGTGTTGGATTTTCTAAACCCTTCATATTATGATGAAAATGATGACTTTGTTGATAATATTAATGAGTTCATACATGTCGGGAAGCACAAATGGGATGTTATTGGATACGATGGGGATCCCATTTACGACAGTGAGGGTCATTTCCAAAAGTTGCCTTTACCTCTATCACATGAAGTTACTAATAATTCTCACATTTGGCAACAAGAAATGATTACCAATTTTATTCAGATTCCCAAGGATGACTTGGTACTATGCTCTCCTACTATTTTTCGGTCATACCTTGAGGATTTTGACGATTGTTTCTCAGAGCACTTGGATTTTTTCTACGAAGAAAGTTATCAACCAGTGTTGTGCTCAGATCTTGATAAAAGTGGGGAAGTTACTTCCTTGAAACAGGATACTTGTGATAAGACTTTCCACCTCCCTTTGATCACTTTAACTCACTACGTCACTAAAGGTGTGGTTCGGAAACATGTCCATTATCCCAAGTCTCTTGTAAGAGAAAACCTCGCTCTAGATTTTAGGGGAAAGTTGAGTACCTCAAGAAAAGGCTTATTACCTCAATTTTCCAACTTCCCCTTCAAAAAGTGTTAGCCATCCTTTCAGTTCTTGCTAATCCCTTCTCAAGCTTCAAATTGTGAGAACGTTCAAGGTAGCCAGCATCCAGATTCCTCGAGTCGGTCTTCTGAGCCTTTGAATTTTCATGATCCTTTCCTGAGATGGATTGAGCACTCTCCTGAGAATGTCTTGGCATCACCTTTTCCCTCCCACCCGCCTCCATGAGCTAGACCTTACAGCTTCCATAGATACAATGCATTTTCTAACTCATGGTATTGTTGTGCTTAACTTATCACTATTCTGGTTTATGATGAAGCACAAGGGTAGGTATTGTGGGACATTGCTGGATTGGTTACATTGGTCGTATCCAGCCAACAGGTGAGTGCAGGAAAGTAGGTAGGCATTTTTGCATTCATGTATTATACCATTTGCATTGCATGTTGGTTTTCTTTCACATTCACGCTTATGATTGCCTTATTTCAAGTCTTATATATATATATATATATATATATATATATGATGGGGTGGTATCACCACTCCAACCGGTTACTAATAGTTGCTATTGAGATCAAGCAGGTAAACAGGTTATGCTAGAGATGTTGAGGTTCTCATGTGCTTTACGATGAGCACATGTCCTCGAGTTGGAGCTAGATGTTATCCCCACTTTTAGGGATAACTAAGAGATCATGTCTCGAGGCCCACAGGTCCTAGACATGGAGTACCGAGAGCGGGATCGACTTTTAGCATGGCCTTGGAGAGCCCATCTTTTCTCCATTTCAGCGCCTCTACCTTGCTAGCAACAACAATATCCATCACCATCGGCTTGGTCTTGTGTCAAAGATGGTTCTTGCTCCATGATGTAATGAGTCCGGGTATCATGGTATGTGTCACTCTGATCATCAAAACGTTTGAATATGTGCATTTAATTGCTTTTGTTTCTAACAAATGCTTGGATCTTATACTTGCTCACATGACCATGTCTGGGGGGAATGACAAGATGCCCTAGTAAGCCTATGTCCATAGGTTTTGGTTTGCCACTGGGGGGATTTCTAAAAAGCCATTGTCCGCTCCTGTCATAGCACCACTTTTTCATCTTGCTTCCCACTCATCTATCCCATTACACTTGTCCGGGCACTGGGTTGACCTATCATTTGAGGATTGCACCTTACCTCATGGGAAGAATGGGCTAAAGGCCTAGAAGATAAAAGAAAGCTGGCAAAAGATAAAAGCCTAAAAATAGAACCTCGAGATGCTTCGCCCAGGGATCCCCGAGGTAGCAATAAAATGATTCTCAACAAGAAACAAGAGGGACCCATAAAAAATAATAAAAAACAAGATCTAGTCAGAGGATAGGGGGTCTCATCATGAGCCAGCCTATTAGGTCCATGGGCATCTAGCAGTATGACACTACTAGCAGTTGGTTACCACGCCAGGGTAATGACTCTTGGTTGCATAGCCAAGAGAAAGGGGGTCTCATCACGAGCCAACCTTCTCATGTCTGTGAAAGTACTTGTGGGTAACGCTGCCACCACTGGTCACCACACCAGGGCAGTGTCCCCTGATTAGCTTCTTGAAGAAAAAGCAATAAGAATAAATAATAAAAGGCATGAATTGGGCTTGGAAAAATTGCATCCAGGACAGGTGCAACTCGCCTTCTACAAAGGCACCCACAGGTTAAAATTTTCACTCCCTTGCTCTCACTGCACCCATTGTCAGGACATCCCTTATCCACATCACCCCACTTACATGGCTTAGATGAAGTCTTTTCCGAGAACTCCTTTTCCAGTGGACACTAGCCCAATAGGACGCCTTGTCACTTTCCCCAAACTTGTATTGCAGGCTTGTATAATGTCTTTGAGCTTTTAACTGGGGTAATAGGGGTTTTGTGCACATGTTTAATAATATTGATGATGAGATGTGATTGATGTTGCTATGATCCTTGTGACTTATGATCCCATGGAGGGCGTAGCTGTTGATGTGCAGGATCATGCTCGACGGATAGGTACCATGTTGGACAGGTACACATGGGGAGATGATCAGTTCGGATCTCCATGGGGATAAAGAGCCCACCAGATGGATGCTGAGACCCCAAGAGGGGGCAGAGACAGGACAGAGGGGTTTACACAGGAGAGGAAGACGTCTTGCAGAGGCACCTCGACAGAGATTGACCTAGGGGGGGTTGTGCCCTTTTTTAGTGGAACGTTGACCTTGGAAGGCCTAGGACATCACCCTTCATGACCATGACGTCACCTAGTAGCATGGACGTTTTGGGAGACAGCTGGGGCAGTTTCGGCATGTGTGGCAGGTTGGAGAAGCCCAAGGAGGGCTAACGTTTTGCTCCAGGATGTTGCATTTGCCCTAGAAGGGGCTAATGTCATCCTAAAAGGGGCATGATGTCTCTCTATTTCTTGATTAGGGTTTAATTTTAAGCATTTAATGTAAAACAATATGATTTTAGTATTTTGGCCTTGTCGGCCGTTTTCATGACCTAAAAAGTAAAATTAGGTCATGGTACTGTATAAATTGAGGATTTTCACCTTCATTTTTTTCATCATCTTTCACTCACTCATTAGTGAGTTCTGAAATTTGCACTGCACTTGGATTTCTTGGCTGAAATTGTGAGGCGCACTTGTTGAAGGAAGGCATTTTTGAAATTCTATTGGCATATTTTTGGCATTTCTCTTGGCTGAAGGTGTTACAACTAGGGTTTGCTACTTGATTTCTTGGTTAAATGTAAGTGAATTTCTGCAAAACTTCTTAATTGAATGGTTGTAGTATTTATTTTTTCTTGCATTTATTGTTATAATTTGCTGAATAAACCCTAGGTGACAAGCACACATTGTAGGTCCTTGTCTCATGTCCCCATCAAGGTTTTAAGCCATTTTTTTTTAAGTGAGATAAAGCCTTGCCTTAGAAACACTCTATTCTTCCTCTTCCATGCTAGCCATTTTCTTATTGAAGCTAAGAAGGAGAAAATGCATCAAGGCCTAGCTTCCCTACACCTTGGTGAGCCGATTTTCCCTAGGGTTTGCCTAGTAAAGCCTTGCCATAGCAACACGTTACCTGCAAAACCTCTTGTCTTAGTCTTATGAAATCTTTTGAGCTATCCGTTTTACCATTGAGCTAAGGAAGGAGGAGAGAGCACTAAGGCCTAGTTCCTCTACACCAAAGTGAGCCTCTCTTCGCTAGGGTTTCATCCTTGAGGTCTTGCCATAGCAACACCTCAAGGTTTAACTCTCTTGTCCTTAGTCTTTAATATTACCTTTTGATCCTTCAACTTGTGTCCTCCTTTTGACTCCATTTACCCTAGGAACGCATTGATCTAAGACCTAGCGTGTGAGTATTTTGATCAAAACAACTTCTAATACTTTGAACAAACCCTAACTATTCTAACCCTAGCCTAGATTAACCCTACTAACCTTACGACTGTCATCATCTTTCTAGTGCTACAAACACCTTTGTGTAGTAATCAATTCACTTTTAAGCAATTGGATGGTTGGTTAAGGCATTACCTAATGAAGTGTTAATTTGTTACATTGAATGCCGAGTTTCTTTATCATTTATTGAAGAAGTGATATTGAAAATTGTTGCTATTGTACAAACATTGACTTCATCAATATTTATTGCTCAATTGCTTATTATCAGATAGGCATTGATTATATGAAGTACTAACCAAGTGATTAAGCTTGCATATATATATCTCTTGTTGCTTTGTCTTGGGCAGGTACATCTCTTTTTTGGGTTATAGTTCTCTTTATTGGCTGGTTAGTCGGACTATCTCCTCGGTGGCGACTTGTGAGGGGGAATTTATATTTTAGCCTTCAATCCTTTGCCTTCTCAAAACCCCAGGTCACCGGGGATGTCTCCCCTGGGTCTTACCTCCCTAAACAGAAAGAACCTTCCTATCGAGGTGACATTGGGTGGGATTGGTTCAGTTACGCCAGTTTGACCTCTTTTCATTCGTCTACTATCCAAACTACAAACTGTGCGATAACATACCCAAAAGGCACTTTAAGAGTGCCTTTGGAGAAGAAATATTGAAACTCAAAAAGAAAGATGAAAGAATCTAAGTAAAAATGACACTTTTGGGACTTTGTTAATAACAAAAGAAAGCTATAAAAGGGGCTTTCTTAGTTACTATTGTTTGCTGTTATGAAACAGCAAGAAAAAGTGACCAATTAGCTTGATTTGATCAATAAAAATAGTCTCACTTTAAGCCTAAAAAATTCTATGTAAAGGACTTGCAAAAGTGAAACATTTATTTAGATCTATCCTTTAAATATTCGAAAGAAAACTTGGATTTAGATCTAGATAGCTATGCATGCAAAAACTTGTTTGATATAACTTTGAATACTTAATTTTATTTGCATGCCAATTAGAAGGTAATTGTTATCCACCAAGTTGCACTAGGATGGACTTCCAACGAGCTGCCAAAGATTGAACATTTTCATGTTCAAAATTCAGAGTTCAAAAGTTCAGTTGGTCATTGTTATCGCGTAGTTTGTATTTCAGGTCACAGGATATAGGATAGTGGACAAACTGGCGTAACAGGAACCTTCCCCACCCAATGTCACCTCGATGGGGAGGTTCTTTCTATTTAGGGAGGTTAGCCCAGGGGAGACGTCCCCGGTAACCTGGGGTTTGATGAGGCAAAGGATACAAGGTCAAGTGTTAAGATTTCCCTCCTCACAGGTTACCACCAGTATCAGATAGTCCGGCTGATCAACCAATAAAGAAGTGAAGTCCTTGTTGAAAACACCTGCCCGGAACAAAACAATAACAACACAATATGTATATTTGCAGGCTATAACTCAAAGGGTTAGTACTTCTTAACTATCTGATTTCATTCAATAAGCAATGTA